>BLSH010552121.1:55841-72970 GCA_018402905.1 Glandirana rugosa | reverse complement strand
TGAAAGCCCACAGGCCCCGTGCCTGGGCCTGTAAAGTTTTTAGCAAGCCCAAGCCAGGCCCCAAGACGATAAAATGAGGTGCACAACTCTTCGACGTCCCGTCGGTTAGTTGTTCGCAAAGTGACCAAACGGGAATCTTCGGTAGTGTCGGTACGGATGATTACCGGTCACTAACCGGTCACGTAGTACACTGGGTCGGAGAAATATTCGACCTCAGTGCATCACGACGTCAGTGTACGAGGAACCCAATCACATCCCTTTGCTTCGACTTTCGAACTCCCTCTCTAAACTCTGTAAAATTCTGGACTAGGACGTAGGACTCTATCTAATGAATTTTATTTCATTACTATTGTTATTACTATTATTATTATCGTTACTACAATTTTGGCAAAAACTGTGATTTACAGTGATTTATTTTAACATTATTTGCTATTATTTTTATTTTAACATCATTGCTATTATTATTATCATTATTGTTATCATTACTTTATTTTAAGTAATCTATCTCAGGATGCAGGATCAGGTCTTAAAATGTCTCAAATCTCTCCCTCAAGCTTTCAGCTTCGTTTCCCTACACTAACCCAAGGAGCATGTGACTGCAGCACTACGTGACTCCAGCTTATAAAGAGGCTGGGTCACATGATGCACTGGCCAATCACTGGCCATTAGTAGGCATGGCTGTGATGGCTTCTAAGGGCAAACCAGTGAAACGCTTGTTGATTGGCTGCCCTGCAGCTTCTCAACACGTGGAGTAAAATAGCAGAACCCCGGACCGAACCCGAACGATTTTTGAAATGTCCGGGTCCGTGCCCCGGACACCCGAAAGTTCGGTACGGACCCGAACGTTACAGTCCAGGTTCGCTCAACACTAGTCTTGAGTTACAGTTCTTCATAATTATAAAGAAGAAGATATCATTAGTCTGTATTGTGCTATGAAAACTGTCACATGACATTGACATGACATTAAAAAAAAGAATTGATAACCCGTATTGGCTTTAAAAAAGTATCGGTGCAACCCTAGTTTTTACCATTTTGCAGAAAGGCGTAATTTAAAAATTACAAATATTTGTTATTTGTGAACTCAATACAGGTTACGCTTTTAATATTTAGTAGAAATTTAGCAGGAATTTTGTAAAATTTGCTGTGTTTATATCTGCTAAAAATCATTTTGGAGAATTTTTAGCGAATATATTGTTTTGATAAACATTTGCGCAAATATCACAGGGCGTTAAAATCGGTAGCACTTTAGCTTTTATTCTATAGGTCATGTGCTTTCAGAAATATATGGTTTAGGGGGTATTTAGCAAACTGAAAACTGTAAGGGAAAAAGGAAAACTTCTAGATTTTTAGAGAATTTAGCATATTTACATTTTTGCGTATGTTCGATTTTCACTATTTCGCAAAAAGGCGCAATCTAAAATGTACAAATAGTGGTTGTTTATTAACTCAATACAGGTTAGCTTTTATATTTAGTAGGAATTTTGTAAAACGTGCTGTGTTTTTATCTGCTAATAATGATTTTAGTGTATTTTTAGCGAAAATATTGTTTAAAAAAACATTTGCCCTAAAAATCAGTAGCATCTTATTTGTATTCTACTGGCATGTGCTTTCATAAAATATATGGTTTGGGGGGGTCTTTAACGAACTCTGAAAGCTGTAAGGGAAACATAAAAAAGCAATAGAAAAATTGCAAAAATGGCCTGGCCACCTGAGTGTAAAAATGGAGCACAAGGCCTGGCAGCGAAAGGGTTAAAATGTTCACAAGGTTAATCTCATCTACAAAAGATGATCAGACAGCAGAAACAATAGAACAATGGGAATGCACACCAAGGAGACACATAATGGGGAAATTATACAGTGGGACAAAGATAGATAACACCTTAAACAGATTATAGCAGGAGACCTTAAGAATCAGGTTACTTTGAGCTGATGATATTAACATCTGCTCTGAGAATCTCAAAATCTAAAGTAGCCATTGTTGGTAATGGGGCATCTAGGCCCTAAGTATGGATCTCTGACCTAGATTCCCAGAGTCTGTGTGTATTGAAGAGACATGGACTTGAATCAGAAACAAGACAACTCCAAGTGCCCCCAGGTATACACCTCCCAAAGAGTAGTGTTCCCTTAAAAGCCAGGGCCCATAATCAGTGGGTAGGAGACTGCCCTGCAATCCCCTCCAAAAGCCCCTCTCCCAGTTGGGTCTATCATGCATGCATTGTTGTCTGTTTGCCTTTAATAATTGTGTCCCTACTTTACTCCATAGCTAGGGGATGCTCTATGTAGTTAGTCGCACCCTTCTTCTTCATGCCTTAGTCTCTATTTGTAGGTAGGGTGCCGTGTGGTGTGGCGGCAATAATTCACACAACTAGGTGTAATAGTAAATTTGTATAGAAGCAATGCAGCAACAGTTTACTACAACTTGGTGGGAAGACTGCCCAACGGTTACAGCAAGGTGAACAGAGTGGGTTCCAGTCAGAGTGACAGCGTCTGTAGAGAGGGGCAGAATGTGGCCTGGCTGCTTTGTGCCCAATTGGGAAGATGTCCAGAAGAGATGCGATCCTACACTCTCCCTCCTCATCAGGAACCTTACTCTACCGCTAGTACTGTCCCTAACAGATGGGATTCCTTTGCCTACACTACCCACTCACATAAATTGTGCCAAACCCAGGATGCAGGGCCTTAAATAGGCTCTGCTTGATCTAATATGGCTGCCAGAGTCATGTGGGGCAACAGCATTTAACAGGATCGCTTCCCCAGTGACCCAGGAAACCATAGAGGAACAAGGTTCCTCCTGACTTCCTCTCCAGTTGCAGAGCCACTGCAGCTGAGCACCACCTGCAGTGCAGAAATTAAACTGCACCTGCCTACACATTCATCACAGTAGCTGTATGCTGTTTAAGCTAGACATATAATGATTTTTTGACCTATCTGATGTTTATCTGTTATTAACTTCATGGGTTTTGGGCAAGATGTCAATTGGATCGAGTCACTGTCTGGCAAGCTACTAGACTAAGTTAAGCTATCACACCACAACTGGATCAGTTATAGAGATCACATTCTCAGTGCTTAGATTGCAGAAACAGAACATGCAGTCATGTATAATTTTATTGCTTCTTCATTGTCAGTTGCATGTACATAAATGGGTGAGAGAATAACGTTTATTTTATTGACACTATTTATATTTTATATGAGCATGACAGCTTTACATGTAACACCACTCAGTCATGGCATGATTACGTTTACTTTATTATGAATTGTAATCACTAAGGTTTTCTGTAAAGCAGTTTTTGTAGAATATGCATGTAAACACAGCCAAGAGCATTAGCTACTCATATGGACACATACGATAAAATATATAAACAGGCTTGAGCTCTGTGCAGCCATGTTAGTTGTTAAATGAGCATATAAAATGTGAAATAGACCTTAAAATGTATTTTCACTTTTACACAGACAGCAAGATAGTGTTTGGATACATACACAAGCAAACAAAACAGTTCAGTGTAGATCAGTAACAGAGTAAAATGCATCAGAAGGTTCTCCAATGTCAATCAAAGGTACTATGTGCCTACAGACCTTAACTTAGCGGATCATGGCACCCGTGCAGTACCAGCCACTGCATTTCAGGGTCATTCCCACCTGACTTCTTGAATGAAGACCACGTCACTATTCACACTGATTTCACATTTGAACCGGTACTTCTTTTGTCAAAGGAAGATGATACATCTTCTAAACCAACCACTTGATTCAAAGGCAGATAATGACTGGTGCTTGTTGCTGCCTTCCCCTCTGAAGATAGACTCATGGAATGTCTAATGTGCCATCTTACAGACACCATTAGTGACTTTCAAGTTTTACAGTATGCTAATGTTTCCATTTTTATTCTCTTGTTCTCCCCTTTTTCTTTTTTATGCATTCCAAGAACAGAGTATACACTTAATGTTTGCACTTGATTCTCAATTGTTTAATATTTAAAATCATAGATTTACATGGGGAATATCATGTTACACTTTTTTGTTTGCCTGTAAATAACGTTGTCCCCACCTCACTCTGTAGTTTGGGGATGCTCCCTGTAGTTAGTACCACCCTCCTTCTTCATGCCTGAGTCTCCATTCATCTCATTGTGCTGTATTCTGCTGGAGCTAGACACACTTTTTTTTATACTACAATCTTTTTATTCAGGTTTTTAGAATAAACAAAGACCAAAAATACAAAGAGTGTAGCTCTCCCAATGGGGAAAACATCTATAAATAATTTGAGTAAACAAAGATTGTGTTAATTGTAGCCATACTGAAGCCAAATAGAGTTGAGTACAGGTGTGATAGTCTGTCAGAACCCTAGAGGACAATAAAATAGCAGAGAAAAAAAATAAATGGCCAATTACACTAACAGTAGGTTAATCAATGACATCATATTGTCACGACACCTGGGGTCAGGTGACAGGTGCGCACCGATGGAGTGTGAATCGCACAGAGGGTTGCGAAGCACACCACTAAGGTTGTGGACCTAAGGCTGACTGCTGCTAATGAGTTCCGGCTGATACGGAAAGAGGGCCCCCCTGTAGCACGGACACTGAAACACAGGGAGCTAGTGCATCGGTTTCTCCAGGGAGCCGAGTCTAAGAGCCAGTGGGTGTTCACAGTCCCTCTAGTGGTGAGGATGGATTTGGTTGTAACTGGATTCAGGTCGCGGCCCCCCGGGGTCCCCTAGCTCACGCTAAGCTGGCTACAGGTGGAAGAGAGGAAGCAGCAGCGCAGGAACTGCAAAAATAGTCAGAAGTATTAGCAAAGGGTCAGGACCACAAGCAGACAGGAGAACAAAGCCAAAGATCGGGGTATCAGGCAGGCAAGGATAACCAGAGATTGAACCGAAGATCGGGGTATCAGGCAGACAGGGATAGTCAGACAAGCCAAAGATCGGTACGCAGAGACTCAGAGCAAAAGATAGGAACACACAAAGCAAAACACAGACAAACGTTGATCAGCAATGCAAGTTTGCACTGCCAGGTGTTATATCCTGTTCCCAATTAAGGCCTGTGGTGGAGACCATCCGAGGAGGGCCTACTAAAGCACACAGGTGAGGGAAGCCTGGCCTTTGAATGGACACATGCAGTCAGGTATGCAACAGATAAAACATGAATGTTTTCTGTGGTCTCATGACACACACACACACATATATATATATATATATATATATATATATATAAAATTAGGTGTGTTATGCTCTGGGCTAGTTTCCAAACACATAAGTTATACTGGGGTTCTGGTAGGAGCTGACAACTTGGCAATTCAAACCACATTAAAGTGGTTGTCTACCCAATTTTTTTGACTATTACCTACAGGTAAGCCTATAATAAGGCTTACCTGTAGGTAAAATGAATATCTCCTAAACCTGCATGGTTTAGGAGATATTCGCCCTAAATGCAGCTGCTGACGTCACGGCGTATGCGCCTTGAGGTCCCGGTGCATGCGCCATGAGGGACCGGCGCATAGCGCTGGACCTTGCCGGAAAGACGGGCTCCAGCACGCATGCGCGGGAGTGACGTCTCACAGCTCCATCCACTCACAGCGCCGGAGCCGCGTACCCGGTAGGATCCCCCGAGGGAACATGCCGGCTCCCTCTGCGGGGACCGAGCAGACCCTTTGGAGCTTCGTACTGAGGTAAGCATGCTGTGCATACTAGCTCATTATGACTTTCTCTTACAGGTTTTTTTTTTATTTTTATTTTTATACAGGTATACAACCTCTTTAAGGTCCAAATAGGAAGAGAGTAAGCAAAATAATATGGGAGAAGAGAATAAAAAAATAGAAAAAGTTTACCAAAACCAGTAGAGAGGGTGTTCCCAAGGCCTCAATAATCCACTGACATGAATCGAATCCAAGGATACCACGTCTTCCCGAACTGTGCTTGATAATTTGGGAGGACACATGAGTTTCTCGTTGATTTTAATCCAATTCAGTTTTTGTTTGATATAATCAAATGTCACCACAAACTAGTTCCAGCATCTAACAACAGCTATTTTTACAGTCAATACCATATAAGAAATTAACCATTTGGCTTTTTTGTAATGTCAGCAAGAGCAAGAAGGGCAGTTTCTGGTGATCGGGGGACATGTACTCCCGTAACTGATCAGATTAAATTGAAGATTCTAATCCAGACCCTGGATACTTTACAACATTGCCACCATATGTGGTACATGGTGTGCACTTGACCACACTATCTAAACCAGACACAGGTGGGAACATTTTGGACACTTTAGTAGGCATCAGATGCCATTGTAGCAATCTTTTATTGTTGGATTCTAATGTCGTATTAATATATATTTTAGATAAATTGTTAGCAATTTCCTGCCAATCAGATATATTTAACATAATGAATATCTATGTAATTAGTGCACCGACGCAAACCAGAAAACTCAAAACTCTGTGTATACAAATTTATTACCACTTAGAGGTGCTACTGCAGCTATAGCGTTTCACCGTTTATGTAAATGTAAATATAGATAATAATATAGTGATAGCCACGCTCCCCCTGTTTAGATAAGCACTTGTGCCAAAATTATAAATACATCATTACTCCAAATACATGTACAGCTATAAGTGAAAAATATAGTCCAAAAAAAAATGTAGTCCAAAAAAAAAAAGTACGTTATTAAAGTGATTCCACCTGCTCTATTGTAACTTGTGCAAATCCAAAATGCTTGTTGTGATTCGTGATCCACCACCACCTTCCACTATATGCACTCACCAGATGCCAATCAAAAAGGTGCCTTTTTCTTTGAATAAAGATAGAAAATGGCTGGACCTATATCACACTGTTGCATTGCTTCTCTGCACGCCAGTAAATTAGGTTCCCCAGTGGTTCATTAAAAAACAAATGGCTATCATTGCACAATGTTCCAATTATCCACTTTAGCCCCGGAAGGATTTACCCCCTTCCTGACCAGAGTACTTTTTGCGATAAGGCACAGAGCTTACTTTTGGTGGTATTTGATCACCTCTGCGGTTTTTATTTTTTGCGCTATAAACAAAAAAATCGTGAAAATTAAAAAAAAAAATATTTATTACTTTTTGCTATAATACATATCCAAAATACAAATAAAAAAGCGGGATTTTTTTGACTTACCGTAAAATCCCTTTCTCTGAGTTCGTCGACAGGCACAGCGATTCTAGGACTAAGTGGACTAAGTGGGTTATGCTGCCTCTTATCAGGAGTTACTAGGCAGAACAGGCAGTTCTAACAGCAAAAGAAGAGCAACAGGCACTGCCCCTCCCAGGGGGCGGTTCCCACTGGCAGATAACCCCACACCCAGCTCCTGCTAGCTCAGTTCGTAACAAGCAGTGCAACCACAAGAGGGGTGGGTGCTGTGCCTGTCGACGAACTCAGATAAAGGGATTTTACGGTAAGTCAAAAAAATCCCGTTTTCTCTTTCGTTCGTCGACAGGCACAGCGATTCTAGGACTAAGTGGGAGGTCCAAAAGCAGTGTCAAAAATGAGGGGTGGGTAACAGAACAACAACAGAACTACACTCAACCGAGCCCTCAGCGAGGAACCAAAAACGTGTCTCACACGGCCGCCTGTAAAACTTTGCAGCCAAACGCAGCATCAGAGGATGCTAAAACATCAACTCTGTAAAACTTTGAAAAGGTGTGCACAGAGGACCAAGTAGCCGCCTTGCATACCTGAGACACAGACGCCTGATGTCGAAAAGCCCAGGAAGTGCTAATCGCCCTGGTAGAGTGAACCGTGACGGGAAAGGGAAGCTCCAGACCCCAAACAGCATAGGCTCGGGTCACTGTCTGTCTAATCCAACGTGAGATAATGGCCGAAGAGGCCGCCAAACCTTTGCGGGGACCATCCATCACGACAAAGAGAGCATCCGACCTCCGAAAGGGGGCCGTGGTCGCCAGATACACCCGCAGGGCCCGAACAACGTCCAGGGAGTGCAAAGCAACCTCCTTAGGGTGCGATGGATGCGGGCACAATGAAGGAAGGACAATGTGCTCATTGATGTGAAAGGATGACACCACCTTCGGTAACAAGGAAGGTGAAGGGTGCAAGACCACCTTATCCCTGTGTAAGACCAGATAGAGAGACCTACAGGATAGAGCCGCTAACTCGGGCACCCGCTGAGCGGATGTGATAGCCACCAGGAAAGCCACCTTGTGTGAAAGCAGTTGCAGTGAAATATCCCTGATATTCTCAAAGGGCGGCTTCTGAAGGACCGAGAGGACCAAATTGAGGTCCCATGGCGCCAGAGGTGACCGTACCTGGGGGATGACATGCCAAACCCCCTGCATAAAGGTACAGTTCAAAGAATGCATCGCCAAAGGACGCTGAAAAAGGATCGCCAGAGCAGAAACCTGACCCTTGATAGTACTCAACGCCAGATTCTGATCGAGACCCTTCTGTAGGAAGGCCAGCACCCAAGCCACCGAGAAGAAATGAGGGTTCCACCCCCCGGCTTCGCACCAAGCGATGTAAGCCTTCCAGGTGCGGTGATAAATTTTACGTGAAGTGGCCTTACGTGCCTTCAACATAGTAGGAATCACCGAGTCTGAGACACCTCGATCCCTCAACACCTGGGATTCAATAGCCAGGCCGTTAAAGCCAGAGCGGGTAAAGCAGGGTGCAAGATGGGCCCCTGGGACAGAAGATCCTTGTGAAGCGGGAGTCGCCAGGGGGCATCCACCACCATCCGCACTACGTCAGCGTACCAAGGATGCCTTGGCCAATCTGGGGTACCAGAATGGTTGGTATGCCCTCCACTTCTATTCTGTGCAGAAGGCGTGGAAGCAGCTTGAGAGGAGGAAAGGCATAGAAGAGTCAATACCAAGCCCACGGAGCCACTAGAGCATCCACCGCGTCCGCCAAGGGATCCCTTGTCCTGCTCACGAAAATCTGCACCTTCCGATTGAGACAGGATGCTAGCAAGTCCACGTCCGGAACCCCCCACCTCAGACAAATCTGATGGAACACTTCCGGGTGCAGGGACCATTCTCCCTGGTCCAGGCGCTGACGACTGAGATAGTCCACCTGCCAATTTTCTAAGCCCGGTATGTGAATGGCAGAGATTGCCGGAACGTGGCTTTCTGCCCACCGCAGAATGGGGCTACCTCCGAGGCCGCAGCCGAGCTTCTCGTCCCGCCCTGGTGATTCACGTACGCCACCGCCGTGGCATTGTTTGACTGAATCCGGACAGGGCGTCCGTGCAGCCTCGATGTCCAATGGCAGAGGCAGCACCAGATCGCCCGCAATTCCAGGACATTGATCGGGAGACGAGACTCCTCAGGAGACCACCGACCCTGGGCTGAGAGCAGCCCCAGGACTCCGCCCCAGCTGGTCAGGCTGGCGTCCATCGTGATCACCATCCAGCGAAGGGGGAGGAAGGACTTTCCTGACCGAAGAGCCGGGGCCCACAGCCACCAGAGCAACGATGCCCTCACCTGGTGATCCATCCTGACCACACGATCCAGTGAAGATGGGGACCCATCCCATCTCAGGAGAATCCTCCGCTGCAACATGCGGGTGTGACCCTGAGCGTGAGGAACCACCTCGAAGGAGGCCACCATGAGGCCCAGGATCCGCATGCAAAATCAGATTGAGGACGATTTCTGGGACAGTAGAGACCGAACCGCCGACTGAAGCATCTGCCACTTGGCTGGCGGGAGGAAAACCTTTACCTGGGCTGTATCCAGAATCAGCCCCAGATACTCCAGGCGGTGAGACGGATTCAGAACTGACTTTGGGAGGTTGATCACCCAGCCGAACGCCTGCAGAGTGTGCAGGGTAATCGCCACATTGTCCCTGAGCGCCGGAGCCGACTCTGCATGCAGGAGAAGGTCGTCCAGATACGCCACCACCGTGATGCCCCTCTGCCTCAGCAGAGCCAAAACCAGGGCCAGCAGTTTTGTGAATACCCAAGGCACCGAGGTCCGGCCAAACTGGAGAGCCACAAACTGGCAGTGCTCTTCCCCGACTGTAAAGCGCAGAAAGCGCTGGTGCCGGGCACAGATAGGGACATGCAGGTACGCATCTTTGATGTCGAGGGAGGCCAGGAAATGGCCCTGGTGCAGTGCCGCTACCACTGAGCGGACCGACTCCATGCGAAACCTGCGAACCCGCACAAACCTGTTGAGGTCCTTCAGGTCCAGGATGGGACGAACCCCATCCTTCTTTGGGACCACGAAAAGGTTGGAATAAAACCCTTGGGAACGTTCCGCCCGTGGAACGGGAACAATCGCCCCTTGACCCAGCAGGTCCTGCACAGCCCCGAACAGGGCCCTCAGCCTACCCACAGGCAGCTGCAGGTTGAAGGCTAAGAACCTGTCTGGGGGGCGGGAAGGAAATTCTTTGCTGTATCCTGAGGAGAACACCTCGAGGGCCCAGTGGTCCGAAATGCGGGAGGACCACCTGCCGGCGAACCCCAGGAGACATCCCCCCACCCGAACGCCGGGTGGGGGCAACCCTTCATGCGGAGGAGGACTTGTCCTCTGGCTTGGTGCGCTTACATGGCCAGGGACGCTTCTGTCCACCCGCGGGGGCCTTGGTGGGCTGTGAATCCTTGCCCAAGGAGCGGAAGGGACGAAAAGGCCGCCTATGTGCTGGAAAGGAAGGGCCCTGCCGGTGTCTAGACTCTGGAAGAAAAGTGCTCTTCCCTCCAGTGAGATTCTTGTTCATCTCATCCAAGGAGTCACCGAAGAGCCGCCCGCCCTGGAAAGGCAATTCCGCCAGGGCCTTCTTAGAAATCTGGTCCGCGGACCAGCACTTCAGCCAAAGCCACCCCCTGGCTACCACAGAGACCGTGGATGCCTTGGATATCAGGGGGGCACGTCCAGGGCTGCATCACACAGATATTGAGCCCCTTGGACCATCCGATCTGCCAGATCCACACACTCAGGGGAAGCCTGCGTCCTGCACAACTCGCTGTGTAACAGCTTCGCCCACTCAGTGAGCGTTTGCGACACCAGCGCAGAAGCCACAATGGGCCGCATGGCAGGCCCCGTTAGAACAAATAGGGATCTGACGCAAGCCTTGGCCTTCCTGTCAGCCGGGTCCTTAAATGACGGCATGCCCTCCACCGGGATGGTGGTCGCCTTACTCAAACGGGACACAGGGGGGTCCACCGAGGGGGGCGATGCCCACTTCTTCAATAACTTATCCTCAAAGGGACAACGCACAGCGAAACACTTCGGAATGGGGAGGGAACTCTGAGGCCGAGCCCAGTCCTTATAGACAAACTTATCCAAAAAATCCACATATGGGAAGACCTTAGCTGCAGGGCCCGGTCTATGTGACCCGAAGGGGACGGGCACCCTCCGAGAGGGTCCCGCCGCCTCTTCCAATTGCAGGGTCTCGCGCACTGAGGTGATCAGAGCGTCTACTAGAGCTTTCTCGTGCGCAGCAGTGGAAGCCTCAGACTTATCCCCACTATCAGGAGCGCCTGGGATCTCGCCGTCCGACAGTTCAAGGGGGGTCCCACGACGGAGGAGCAAGGGATGCTTTTTGGTGTCCCTGCGGTTTCACAGTGACTCTACCCGGGAGACAAACGTCTCCAGGACCGTGGACATGGCGTCTACGAGGGACGGGGCCCCCGAAGCACTGGCTACAGGCACCGAGAGGTCCGGTGGAAAAGCGCCCGCATCGGCTGCCATTCTGTCACCCACCCTGGCAGTGCCCGGCGAATGAGGCCTATTACCAGGAGACCCCTGCACCCCCCACCCCACGGCTGTGAAGGCTAGTCACAGGGGGCACCCCAAGGGGACTCACCACCCGACCCAGAGAGGAGCTGCCTGCTGCTGCTGTCCGCCGCTGTCGCTGCCTTTGACCGCTCCTGCTGCCACTGTCGCTGTGCTCAGAGTCGCTGCCGCTGCCAGGGAGAACCGCGCCGTGCCGGGGGGGTAAATCAGCGCCAAAAATTGGCCAGGACCACCCCCAAGCACACACATCCACGTGTAGACACAGGAAAATGGCCGTCCTGCACACCAGAGGTCAAACACCCCTGGAACAGGGCCACGGCTACACAAAAATGGCCACCGGGCGCTCCATAGGCCTAACAATGCGGCTGGCTACAAGAAAATGGCCTTAAGATTGTAAGCTCCATGAGCAGGGACCTCCTATTCCTTCTGTATTGAACTGTATTGTAATTGTACTGTGTCCCTTCTTTGTTGTAAAGCGATGCGCAAACTGTTGGTGCTATATAAATACTGTATAATAATAATAACTTGTCCTTGTGGTCTATTCTATGTTTGAATGACTATTCGAAGTTAAAGAAAGAGATTCGGGGAACACCACATCACAATCAATCTTCAGCAGGACTTAAAGTGTGGGTTATTGAATTCATTCCAAGGTCTTTCCCACCGGCAGAGTTCTCCAAACGCCTCTGCCGAAGGGAAACTTTCTGATTTACACCCTCAACACTCTCATGCCTGGAGGGTTGACGGGATTGAAAGCAACACCTTACTCTGACCCACACATTAAACACATAATAAATCCTACCTTGTTTATTTCCTATTCACACTCCTTGAAACCCTTCATGGTTTACCCCCTAGAGGGACATATATATTACTCATTTACGAAAAAAGCACTCACTTTTGCACGCTATTCAAATCAGAATAGTTGATAACCACTTCCCAGTCAAGATCTACTATGGCCTTAAAGTGTTTGTTAAGCAACTTGTATAAAAAGTTTCCATCCACTCTGTATTATAACAAGAAGTTGCCCTGTGTCTGTGTTATAACATGTATATACTTCTCTGTATAGATATCACACCTTCTTACTATGATCAGTTGTCCTTTTTGTGCTTTTCTCTCTCAGCTCAGAGTTCCAGAGGGCGGGGCTGAGCACTGCTGCTGACATCAGCTGGAGAGACAGAGCCATTCTGTGTTATCTATATAGATAAGAATATTTCTGATATAACACTAACACAGGGAACTTATTCTTCTAATATAGAGGAATTAGGAGCTTTTAGAGTTAATTATGAGAACAGAGAGGAGAAGCTACGAGAGGAAGAGGGAAGGGGAGGGGGGAGTTGAAGACAGGCACACTGGAGACAGAGCTGGGAGTGACATAGCCTGCATAGACCACGGGGCTCTCAAGATCAGCTATATACAGGGGGAGTCAGTACACAGGGGGGAAGTCATGACCTGGCATTATCAAACAGATATTTTAGGGGATACAGAGGATAATTTAAAAAGCAAAAGCACCATGCTGCTAATAGCACATTAAAGAGACAGGAGCAGCATTTTTTTTGGGGGGGGGGGGGATTAACAAATGCTTTAAAAGGGGAGAGAAATTTTTTTGCATCTATACAGTACCTATTATAATATTTGGTAGGCCTTTCATCTACTATTCATGTTAATGCATATTCTATTTTTACCTAGGGTTATCAATAACATCCAACAGGACCCTTAGGCTAGGTTCGCACATATGCGATGAAATTGTGCCGATTCCCGCATGGAATCTCTCCCGCAAACAGTTCACACTGCCCTCTGCGAACCGTTGCGGGTGTCAATACAATGTTAATGACACCCCCAGATTGGTTCACAGATTGCAGCATGAACTGTAAATTCACACAGGAATCAGATCGCATGGGAGAGAACACCCATGCGATCTGATTCCAGTGCAGGGGAAAAAAGTCCCTTCACTATTTTCCTGCGAATCTAATGTGAGTTCAGCCATACAACTGTATGGCTGAACTCGCATTGCACAGACACCGCATGCGATCGGCACCGCAGTGTGGGTGCGAATCACATGCAATGTCTGCGTTCGCACAAGTGTGAACCCAGGCTTAAGGTCTTATTTGACCCAACAAAAGTAAGTAACCCAAATAAGCTGTAAGTAAATATAATGCCTTCGTGTATAGTATAAAATAAGAAACACATTATGTTTCTGCCAAAATATCGGGTATAATTCCCTTTTTAGAGTTTGTAATGGGCATCAACTTCGAATTAATCAGTATTTTTTATATATTTTTCATTTTCATTTTTGTATTTTTTTTTCCCAAAAGCTTTATTTGAAGCAAAGGAATACAACAATTTGTATAGATAAAGGAAACAGTAGTGCATTATGACAACAGTTCATGCATAATTCTTTACATAAATTGAAATGTATAACAAGTGGAATAGGCAGAGTATGTTCCAAATCTCAAAGTTCTACATATTTCACCCAAACAGTACACTTTGTCTTTGAACATAAGTGAGCATAGTAGACAGACCACCTGTGATGACAACTGTAAAGTTGAGAGCTAGCAGTTAGCTATTAAGTATATACAGGTGTTGATAATGGCTTGTCAGTGGGGCCATGCTTAGATAGCTTGGGTATGAGTATCAAGTAGCTATTTAGGGAGTACCTGAACCTAGGCCTTATGGAAGAGGGGGTCTCTATCTTTGCCATAGGGAGAGGTTCCCTTGTAAATGGGCATTTAGTTGTTAGGTAGCTACGTGGCAAGTATTTAAAGAGTGTGTGCTTAAGAAGTGATAGAGGTTTTGGGTGTTAGAGCCCGGTGTGGTCAGGAAAAAGATGAAAGAGGGAAAGGAATAAGGGAAACAAAGATTCCATTCTCCTCCACTTGAGGGTGTCATAGATATTATGGATATATTTAGGTTGAGAGTTGGGAAAACTCATTCGTGGTAACAAAGTGGTACCAACATGACCAAAGTTTGCACATTTTAGTTGCATTAACCAAATGTATGGCTAGGGAGTGAAAGTACGCTTTTCTGGGTATAGATGAGTGATGCAGCAAGAATTGTGCTGGGGAATAATCTAACGTATACATTGTTATTTGAGTGGTAACACGGTGGACCTCCTTGCAGAGGGGCTGGAATAATGGGTACTCCCACCATATATGTAAGAGTGAGCCCTCGGATTCCTTGCATGCCAACATTTCGGCGAGACTGAAGGATAGATCCTATACCCATTTTTGTATTTTTTAGTTAGTATTTTTTACCTGTTATTTTTTATATTTGAAATTTTTATTTTTTATTTTAAGCCTTTATTTTTATATTTTCTATTTATTTTTTTTTCCATAAATTTTTATTGGAAAAAGAAAGTAGAATGATATACATATATGAAAAGAGGACAGCATAAAATTGTAACATTGTGAAAACTTACAGTACACAGGCAATGCAGTAGTAGACTGTTACATAGAGTAATCTTTACTGTTCTGTTACAGATAACAACATTTTATAAACAGATAGCTATAACACTAAATGTCCAATTCAGGGAAGAGACATCCAATTAGTGATTAAGGAATTTCTGGGGGGAATGTGTGTGAATGTTATTTCTGGGGGCTGAGGAATTCCTAAAATGGGCAGGATTTGTTCTCGTAAAATATTTTATTAGGGATGGTGGGCTAACATGCGTGATTGCATTTTTAGGATTCGCATTATTGAACGAAGTTTCTTGGTTGGTGTGTGTTAATATGGGTTGTAAGGTTAGGATTATAATGAGACAAAGAGCTAAAGGAAAGAAAAGTGGATTATAGAAAGGTGAATAGGATATGTTGGGAAAGTGGGGAAGAAGAAAAGAAAAGAGGTGCCAGCCGTGTCCCCTCAGGGGACCGGGGGGCTCCATCTTGAGGTCAAGTAGATTTCAATGTATGATTCTGTAAGCAGTATTAACCTGTATCTAGCTTGTACAGATGCCATCTGTACCACGTTGCTGAGAATTTGGAGTGTGTTTGCAATGCTGATGAGTTCCTCAATCTTTTCAATGTAATTTATCCTGTGAAACCATTCTTTTTTGTTGGGATAAGAGGGAAGAGCCACTTGGGTGGGATACATTGTTTGGCCGCATTAATCATGAACATAGTTAGGGATTTGAGATAGCGGTGTTTTGGTAAGTTAGTGTGGTGGAGTAGGTATAGTGCTGGAGAGAAAGCAATGCCTTCTTTTGTGACTGCCAAGATCTCTCTGTGTACCATTTGCCAAAAAGCGTTGATTCTTGAACAGGACCACCATATGTGGAAGAAAAATCCATCTTCCTCCCCGCAACGCCAACATCTGTTGGGGGTGGCCGGAGAAAATTTATGAATAATTTAAGGTGTTCTATACCATCTAGATAGAATTTTAAATCTGCATTCTTGTGTGGCTACATTTAATGAACCTTTGTGGGTGTAGTGACATATATTTTCCCATTCTTCTTGTGTAATTTGCATGTTGAGGTCTTGCTCCCATGCTTTGCAGGTGTGGTCAGGGAATGCAGATTGACTTACAAACAAAGAGCCATATAATGCAGAGATTAAATGTCTTTGGGGTGCTTTTTTTAGAGCATAAGGCCTCTGGGCTTGAAATGTTTTTGGTCCAGAATGTTATGTAATCGGGTCTATTTAGGTAGCTTCTTATTTGCATATATTGCCATTCGGAAATTGAATCAGGGGCGAGTACGTTGTTTAAAGTATCTCGGGAGATGAAAGATTTGTTTTGTAAGAAATGTTGTGCGAGTACTTCTCTGTGGGGCCAAATTTTGGCTAGGAAACTGACATTCATGCCTGGGGCAAAGTCTGGATTGTTCCTCACGGGGGTTAAAGGGCTGAGCCAAGGGGTTGGGTTTGTTTTTCTGTTTGCGTTGTGGAAGCAGGATATAGTGGGTCCAATTAAGGGGTGTGATTTGCTCTCGAGGGAGATGTGTGGAGGGTGTAACCATGGAACCGTATTTAAGTTTTGAGACGTTATATTGTGTTCCAGTGGAACCCAGTCCTTAACCACTTCAGCCCCGGAAGAATTTCCCACTTTAGGACCAGAGCACTTTTTGCGATTCGGCGCTGCATCGTTTTAACTGACAATTGCGCGGTCGTGCGACGTTGTACCCAAACAAAATTTGCGTCCTTTTTTTCCCACAAATAGAGCTTTCTTTTGGTGGTATTTGATCGCCTCTGCGTCATTTCTTATCGCCGCTATAAACAAAAGAAGAGCGACCATTTTGCAAAAAAACCCAAATTTCTTACTTTTTGCTAAAATTCAAATCCAAAAAAAAAATATAAAAAAACATTTTTTTTCACCGTTTTTGGCCGATTTATATAATTCCTCATATTTGCGATAAAAAAATTGCAATCGGCGTTTATTGATTGGTTTGCGCAAAAGTGGCCGCGTTTACGGATGGTGAGAATTAATTTCTGGGGTTTTTATTTTTTT
>BLSH010552121.1:9132-34945 GCA_018402905.1 Glandirana rugosa | reverse complement strand
CCGACGTCTATCCATGAGCCCATGAGATTACCTGACGTCTATCCATGAGTCCGTAAACCTACCCGACGTCTATCCATGAACCCATGAAACTACCCGACCTCTGTCTATGAGCCCATTAGACTACCTAACCATTTTCCATGAGCCCATGAGACTACCCGTCCACTGTCCATGAACCCATGAGTCCACCCGTCCACTGTCCATGAGCCCATGAGTCCACCCGACCACTGTTCATGAGCCCATACGACTACCCGACCACTGTCCATGAGCCTATCAGACTACCCGTCCACTGTCCATGAGCCCATAAGACTACCCGTCCACTGTCCATGAGCCCATGAGACTACCTGTCCACTGTCCATGAAACCCATGAGGTACCCAAGTACCTATCTGCAGCCCATCCAAATGCCTGAGTACCTATCTGCAGTCCATTAGAGTACCCGAGTACCTATCTGCAGCCCATGCCTCATAGAATATACCTCGGGCGTTTGCTTTCCAAAATGGGGTCATTTTGGGGGTAATTCCTCTGTCCTGGTGCCCCAGGGCCTTCACAAGTTTGATAGGTATGAATGAAATTTTATGTGTAATTCATGCTCCTAGAACGCCTGACGGTGCTCCCTGCATGTTCGGCCTCTGTATGTGGCCAGGGTGTGAAAAAGTCTCACACGTGGTATCACCATACTCGGGACGAGTAGCAGAATATATTTTGGGGGGTAATTTTTGCTATGTACATGCTATGTGTTAGAAATATCTTATAAATTGACCACTTTGTGTAAAAATAAAAGCGTTTTCATTTTCTTTCCACGTTTTTCCAAGACTTGTGAAAAAAAATGAACCATTCAAAAGATTCATAATGCCTCATAGATTATACGTTTGGGTGTTTGCTTTCCAAAATGGGGTCATTTTCTGGGTAATTCCATTGTCCTGGTGCTCCAGGGCCTTCAAAAGTGTAAGAGGTCTTTAGGAAATTAGATGTGAAAAGTCTGCTCCTAGAATGCATGACGGTGCTCCCTGCATGTTGGACCTCTCTATGTGGTTAGGCTGTGAAAAAGTCTCACACATGTGGTATCGCCATACTCGGGACGAGTAGCAGAATATATTTTGGGGGGTAATTTTTGCTATGTGCATGCTATGTGTTAGAAATAACTTATAAATTGACCACTTTGTGTAAAAATAAAAGCGTTTTCATTTTCTTTCCACGTTTTTCGAAGACTTGTGGAAAAAAATGAACCATTCAAAAGACCCATAATGCCTCATAGATTATATGTTGGGATGTTTGCTTTCCAAAATGGGGTCATTTTGTGGTTAATTCCATTGTCCTGGTGCTCCAGGGCCTTCAAAAGTGTAATAGGTCGTTAGGAAATTAGATGTGAAAATTCTGCTCCTAGAATGCATGACGATGCTCCCTGCATGTTGGACCTCTCTATGTGGTCAGACTGTGAAAAAGTCTCACACATGTGGTATCGCCATACTCGGGGACAGTAGCAGAATGTATCTTGGGGTGTAATTGGAAGTATGCATATGCTGTGTATGAGAAATAACTTGTTGTTTTGACAATTTTGTGCAAAAAAAAAAAAAAATAATAATAATTTCGTAATTTTCCAAAGAATTGTGGGAAAAAAGTACAACTTCAAAAAACTCACCATGCCTCTTACTAAATACCTTGGAATGTCTACTTTTCAAAAAGGGGTAATTTGGGGGTATTTGTACTTTCCCGACATTTCAGGGCCGCAAGAAATGAGACAGGCCATCAGTGCATCAGGTGTGATCAATTTTCAATGATTTGCACCATAGCTTGTAGACTCTATAACTTTCACACAGACCAAATAATATACACTTATTTGGGTTATTTTTACCAAAGATAGGTAGCAGTATAGGTTTTGGTCAAAATTTATGGACAAAAATTACTTATTTGCAAAATTTTATCACAGAAACTGTTTTTTTTTCAAAATTTTCGCACTTTTTTCAATTATGTCGCAAAAAATAAAAAACCCAGAGGTTCTTAAATACCACCAAAAGAAAGCTCTATTTGTGTGAAAAAAATGATACAAATTTTGTTTGGATGCAGTGTAGCATGAGAGAGTAATTGAGAGTCAAAGTGTGAGAGCGCTGAAAGCTGAAAATTGGTCTGGGCAGGAAGGGGATATAAACGGCCTGTATTGAAGTGGTTAAAGTTCCTAATTAGGGCCTGGGGTGGAGCCCACCTGAGGAGGTCTACTAAAGCACACAGGTGAGGGAGGCCCGGTCTTTAACTGAACATATGCAGCAAGGTAGGCAAAAGATAAGACATGAATGTTTACTGTGGTTTCATAACAAACAAGTTATGAAACCCTTGAGGTGTGGTGTCCTACATCATATCCTGCTGCAGAGAAAAGTGTGGTGGATTCACACCTTGCACACGAGAGTGCTGCCTGGCTTAAACAACAGATGGGATATGGATTTATTTTTGAAGTAAACATTTAATTAGGTATTGTATCTGTAATTCTGTTGTTTTTCCTGGCGGACACTCATAGCATTTCCCAGTGTGTTCACTCCAGGTGTTTGTGATTACATACTAATTGTTTTTAATGAGTGTAACCCCGCCTCTGCATTTACTAGTGGAGGGGGGTCCAAGAGTGGATAAGTCATGTTTTTTAGTAATATGTTATGCTGTAGGCTGTAATAGCCGAACCACGTTAGAATTTCATGTACTGTGATCCCTGTATATAGCCAATAAAGAGTGATGAGGAGTGTGCCATGTGGCCAGCTTTTTTTCTACTCTGGAATTATATGGGGAGTTGGATATCCAGCTTGTGCACCGGTCTCCAGCATCTACAATTAAGATACCGTGTAAGCAGTTAAGCTTTGGTGTTTTTCTTGTGTGCAATCCTATGGGCATAGTTTACACTATTGCAGTGTTGTGCAAAACAATGCAGAACACACACACTTGCATTTCCTTTGAGGTCACTTCCATATTCTTTCTTCTATGAACATTAAAGTGAACTGCATCGTATTTACATGCATTTGTGTGCATTTCCCTGTATTTATAGTGCAGAAAATGCAGCATGCTGTACTTTATTGCAATGCTCTACAATATTTTGTACATGCATGTAGGGTAACTTGCATTGTGTAGTGTCCATTTTTAGATTGCAGACAACAATGCATACCAGGTGCGAATGGGCCCTAAGAAAACAAACAGAAGTCATGTTTCTGCATACACATGACTGCTTTGCATAGGAATAGTAATTAGTGTACATCTTGTTAATTAAAAATGCACAAACATACTCTGTCATTATTTTAAATCGTAAGCTTAATGGCAATGATCATAATAAGAAAAGCCATAGCTGTTGAAAATTAACAATGGTCTTTTTGTTATTTTTGCAGTGGACCGATAGGAAGCACTAAACATCCTCCAGAATGGACGTGGGTAGTGTTGTCCCAACAGGATCATCTGCACAAAAAAAAATAAAGAGGTTGGTGAACATAACTGAAGTCAATACAGCAAAAAATTGTGATGTGTTTAACCATTTCAGACTTGGAAGGATGTGCTCCCTTCCTGACCAGGCCATTTTATGCGGCACTGCGCCACTTTAACGGACAATTGCACGGGCGTGCGACGTTGTACCCAAACAAAATTGACGTCCTTTTATTCCCACTAATAGAGCTTTCTTTTGGTGGTATTTGACCTCTGAGGTTTTTATTTTTTGCGTTATAAACAAAAAAAAGAGTGACAATTTTGAAAAAAAAAAACCCTTTTTTTTTACTTTCTGCTATAATACATATCCAATAAAAATATATAAAAAAATAAATTTATTCATCAGTTTAGGCCGATATATATTCTTCTACATATTTTTGGTAAAAAAAATTGCAATAGGCGTTGTGAGGGATTAGCTCATGTGGGGATCAGCTTCCCTGGGATGAAGACAGTTCAGACAGCAGTTTCTTTAAAAATCTGGCGTGCAGTCAGTTTATTGATAAAAGGTTGCAGGTAAAAATAAACTAAACAACAAAATAAATCCTTGCCTCTCCGGCTCTAACTAAACATCAGCAGTCCTTACTGAGTGGTGTAGGGCTCGTCCCAGACACCCACAAAACAAAGTTATTGCAAACCTTTTCCCAAAGCAAAAAGCTCTGTGTGTCAGCTCTCTCAGGCTGATTGCTCTCAGAATCCCAGGGTAGAGCAAACCTTTGCTCACTTCCTGGTTATTTAAACCCCAGCTGAGCCTGGACTTCAGTGGACCATAAAATCCGGTCCGGAGCCAACCCTGCCAAGGTGGCTGGTAAAACCTGGACCAAATCCCACCTCAGTCCACTTCAAACAAACGCATGTGAGGCGATAGATAGCGACCATTGATCACCTCGCCTCACATAATGTCACATATCTCCTCCTCTGCTCAAGCCCCTGTGGCTGAGTAACTGTCCCAACCATACAGCAGACCCGGGAAAGGGCATCTGTGTTTTTCTGGAGCTTCCCGGCCCGATGCTCCCCTGTGAACTTGAATGGCTGTGGAGCGAGAAACCACCTTGTCACCCTACTATATTTTTCCCTGTTGTCACACATCCACTTCCGGGGGGCATGGTCAGTGACTAGACTAAATCGTCTTCCCAACAGATAGTATCTTAGGGCTTCTAAGGCCCACTTGATGGCTAAGCACTCCTTTTCTACAATGGCATCATTTCTCTCATGCCTGTTCAGCTTTCTGCGCAGGTATACAACCGGGTGCTTTTCACCGTCTCTGATCTGGGACAGTACGGCCCCTAGTCCCAACTCAGAGGCCTTTATCTGCACGACAAAATCCTTTGAGAAGTCTGGAGTGATGAGCACCGGTTGTACACAAAGGGCCTGCTTCAACCTCTGAAATGCCTTTTCTGCCTCCGGATTCCATTTCACCATGACCGACCCTCTACCCTTTGTCAGGTCTGTTAGAGGGATGGAAATGGTGGCAAAGATGGAAATGAAACGCCTGTAGTACCCAGTGATCCTGTCACGTACCTGGTGGATGAGTCTGACTTACCCCCTGGTAGAGTAGACAGGTGGCTTGGGAGTGCAGGATGGCACGAGGGTCGGACTGGGTCACTGGTGTTTATAGGAAGTCCGTGGGTGCACTCGTGCACAAGAAACATGGTCATACAGGCCAGGTTGTGAAGCTGGCTGGCTGGCAGTGCAGTACAGAAGGAGCAGGCAGATTGATGGTCTGGTTCAGGCAGGGTCGTCAACCAGCAGGCAGCAGAAGTACAGGAGGGCTAGGCAGGAGGGTGGTCGTAGGCAATCCAGGGGTCAGTGCAGGCAGAAATCAGCAAAGTCAGGCAGGCTGGGTCGAAGGAACAGGTAATCAAAGTACAGGCAGATCAGGAACACACACTAAACGCTGTAGATCAGGCAGCACCTGCTGCAGGGCGTGCAGGGTTGAAATAGAGCCGTTTCCGATGCACGTGCACACAAGCGTGAACGCGCATTAGCGGCCAGGAAGTCCATTTTGGCAGGATTTTCTCTAACATTGCCCCCCCAAGGGGCAGCCTCCGGATGCCCAGCCGGGTCTTCAGTTCCGGGTGAGTCCTCCAAAATAGCTGAATAAACTCCTTGGCATGGATGTGTTCTTCGGGTTCCCATGAGTTCTCTTCAGGTCCATACCCTTTCCATTTGATCAGGAATTGTGTTAAACCCCCTCTCACTCTGCAATTGAGGATTGCCTCGACAATGTATTCTTCCTCACTGTCCACTATGACGGGCTCAGGTGGAGCCGATCTCCTCCCCAGAAAGTAGTCCTTGGTTACCGGTTTCAACAGTGACATGTGAAATACCGGTGCACCCAAAGAGAAGGGGGAGGTTTAGCTCATACGCCACCTTATTGTTTCTCCTCTTGACTTGGAAAGGCCCAATGAACTTTGGTCCAAGCTTTTTTGAGGGGCAGGCCAATTTTTAGTTCTTAGTTGAGAGCCAAGCTTGGTCGCCTGGCTGTAGGTCCAGTTCCCCTCTCCTTCCTCTGTCGAACATCCGTTTGTTGTATTTCTGCGACCGGAATAATGTCTCCCGCAGGAGCCTGCTGTTCTCCACTAGGAAAGCAGCCATGTCCTGGACAGCAGGCACCGAGCTTTCCGGAGCCAGGTCAGGCAGGAAGGAGGGATGGTTGTTTGCCCAGAACAGTGACTGATTGGTGGCAGAGTGGATTGCGTTGTTGTAGGCAAACTCAGCTACCGGCAGCAGAGAGACCCAGTCATCCTGCGAGAACGAGGAGTAACATCGGAGGTACTGTTCTAACGTCTGGTTCGTTCTCTCCGTCTGGCCGTTGGTCTGAGGGTGGTAAGCGGAGAACGCCAGTTCAATTCCCAGCAGAGAGTAAACGGCCTTCCAGACCCGAGAAGTAAATTGTACCCCTCGATCCGATACAATATTAGCTGGTAGTCCGTGGAGGCGAACTATCTCTTTAATAAAAGTCTCTGCCATTTGGTTGGCCATCGGGGTGCCCTTCATGGGGATGAAATGGGCCATTTTTGTCAGGCGGTCCACGACCACAAAGATGGTAGAAAATCCTGCAGATGGGGGCAGCTCGACTATAAAGTCCACAGATATATGCGACCAAGGCTGCTCCGGAAACAGGTAATGGGTTTAGCAACCCCCAGGCTTTGGTCCGATCAACCTTGTTGCGGGCACAGGTGGGACAGGCATTAACGTATTCCTTTCAGTCCTTGTCGGCCTGGGGCCACCAGAAGGAGCGTGCCACTAGCTCCGCCGTCTTACAACCCCCAAAGTGTCCTGCCAGTTTGAGATCATGGCATAACTCAAGAACTGCCAAATGTTGCTCGTCAGGGACGTAGACTCTTGACCCAAACCACCACAACCCATCATGCTGGGTCAGCCAGGAATTTTGAGGAACAGAGGACCCGGCCAGGGACCATCTGATTTGTGAGAGAAGGTCCTCCTGAGTTAATAGAAAGCTCCGGGATGGGAAAATCGTGTCCAGTGGGGGAGTCTCTCCTGTGGTATGAAACATGCTGGAGAGGGCGTTGGGCTTCACATTTTTTGAGCCGGGCTTGTACGTAATGTGCAGCTGGAACCGAGAGAAGAAGAAGGCCCAGCGGGCTTGGCGGGGTTTTAGTCTCTTGGCGGTTCGTAAGTACTCCAGATTTTTGTGATCTGTGTACACCAGAACTGGGTGTGAAGCTCCCTCCAGCAGATACCGCCATTCTTGCAGGGCAGACTTGATAGCCAGCAACTCTCTATCTCCCGTAGTTTCTCTCCGGTGGGGTTAGTGTCTGAGAGAAGAAGGCGATGGGGTGAAAAGCCGCCTTAGGCCCTTGTCTCTGGGACAGTACTGCTCCCACTGCCATTTCGGAAGCATCTACTTCCAGAGTGTAAGGAAAGGTAGGGTCTGGGTGTTTGAGGACCGGAGCCGTGGTGAAGAGTTGCTTTATTCGTAGGAAAGCTGCCAGCGCTTCAGGAGTCCAACGGAAGTGGGTGTTCTGCTTTGTGAGCTGGGTAATAGGGGCAATGACAGTGGAGAATCCCCTAATGAACTTCCGGTAGAAGTTAGCAAAGCCCATGACGCGTTGGACCGCTTTCCTGTCAATAGGTGCTGGCCACTCCACAATGGCGGAAACCTTCTGGGGGTCCATAGTAATACCGGACACAGAGAGTATGAAGCCCAGGAAGGAAATGTCCGAGCACTCAAAAGCGCACTTCTCAGCCTTAGCATACAGGTCATGTTGGCGGAGGCGGCTCAGTACGCTTTTGACGTGCCCCCGGTTCTCTTCCAATGAAGACGAGAAAATAAGGATGTCATCCAGGTACACCACTACGAATACGTCAAGAAAGTCCTGGAAGATATCGTTTACTAGATGCTGAAAGGTGGCCGGGGCGTTACAGAGCACAAACGGCATTACTAAATATTCGTAGTGGCCAAAACGGGTTCAGAAGGCCGTCTTCCACTCATCCCCCTCTCTGATGCAGATGAGGTTATAGGCCCCTCTCAGATCCAATTTAGAGAAGACTGAGGCCGAACCGAGTCTTTGGAATAATTCTGGGACCAGAGGCAAGGGATAACGGTTCTTAACCGTGATCTTGTTGAGATCTCTGTAGTCGATGCAGGGTCTCAAGGATTTATCCTTCTTTTCAACAAAGAATATCCCGGCACCGGCAGGAGAAGTAGACGGGCGGATAAACCCCTTTTTTAAGTTGTCCTCCTGGTAGGCCTTAAGGGCTGCCAGCTCCAGCTCGGAAAGGGGGTATATCCTGCCGAAAGGCACCTCTGCCCCTGGGAGTAGCTTGATGAGGCAGTCGTAAGGTCGGTGTGGTGGCAAGGCATCCGCTCCCTTCTTGCTAAAGACATCTAAAAACTTGTGATACTTTGTAGGGACTGCCAAGCAGGTTTCCGTATCAGGATCCGGACAGGGTGCCGTGAGGGCAAGCCCCGTAGGCTGTGGGAAGCAGTGGAGATGGCAATAGGAGGATGGAAAATGAACGTTTCCAGTGACCCAATCAATTTGCGGCAGTGCGCCCAGAGCCAGGGAAGTCCGAGGATGACAGGACTCAGCGGGGATGCAATGGCATCCAGTATTAGCAACTCTGAGTGACCATTAGGAGTACTGACTGGAATGGGGGCGGTCTCGTGAGTCACCGTACCCGAGCTGATGGTGGACCCGGCCAAGTGGACAGTCATTTGGTGCTCCTTAGGCTGGAGGGGAACCTGGTGCTGGGCTGCAAAGGTCAAGTCCATAAAGCAACTGCATGCCACAGAGTCTATGACTGCCCGGACTGGGACATCTCCCCCTGGCAGCTGTAGGGTGATGGACTGAACAGGGACAGGACCTCCCTCTTGACGGGGTAGGGACTCCTAGGCCGCTTGGCGGGGCAGGTTCGCACCCTGTGCCCGGCAGCACCACAATATAGGCACAGGTCATGGGCCATGTGATTCAGTCTCTCCTCTGAAGTGAGGCTTGAGCGCCGGTGGGTGACCAGCCTTTCCGATCTGCGCTCCCGTAATTGGCGGTCAATCTGGATGACCCGATCCATTAAAGCGTTCAAGGTTGGGGGAACCCCCACGCAGGCTAGCTCGTCCTTAAGGGGATCAGACAGGCCCAGCCGGAACTGGAAACAGAGGGCAGCGGAGTTCCAGGTGGTGTCGGCACTCCAGTGCCGGAATTCGGCCACATAATCCTCCACTGGGTGGCTCCCTGCTTGAGCGCATGGAGCATGGCTTCGGCTGTGGGGGTCTGGTGCGGGTCATCATACAGACGTGCAATGGCCTGGAAGAAGTCTGCTATAGTGGTGGTATCAGGGGACTTCTCTTCCAGAAGTCGATGAGCCCAGGCCTGGGGTCCATCTTGGAGGAGTGAGATGGCCAGTCCTACCTTGGTGGCTTCTTGGGAGAAGGTGCTGGGCTGGAGAGCGAAGTACAATTTGCTCCGAAATCCCCGGAACTTCTTGCGGTCCCCTGCAAACCGTTCGGGTAGGGGTACCTCAGGTTCTGTAGGCAGAGTGATGAGAGTGTGTTCAGGAAGAGAGTTGTACACCAATGTGGGTGGTGCGGCGAGCTCCAGGACTTGACTTTCCAGCCGCATGTAGTCATCTTGTAGAGCCTTCACTGCCCGAGTAAGGCCGGCCAGGTGAATACAGAGTTCATTCATTGGAGAGGACCCCTGTGCAGACTCTGACATGGCTGCCTGATACTGTCACATACCTGGTGGATGAGTCTGACTTATGCAGCGGTTAACCTCCCTTACAACCCTGACTCGGGAACCCCTGGTAGAGTAGACAGGTGGCTCGGGAGTGCAGGATGACACGAGGGTCGGACTGGGTCACTGGTGTTGATAGGAAGTCGTACAGGCCGGGTCCTGAAGCTGGCAGTCGGTGCAGTACAGAAGGAGCAGGCAGATGGATGGTCGGGTTCAGGCAGGGTCATCAACAAGCAGGCAACAGAAGTACAGGAGGGCTAGGCAGGAGGGTGGTCGTAGGCAATCCAGGGGTCGGTGCAGGCAGAAATTAGCAAAGTCAGGCAGGCCGGGTCGAATGAACAGGTAATCAAAGTACAGACAGATCAGGAACACACACTAAATGCTGTAGATCAGGCAGCACCCGTTGCAGGGTGTGCAGAGTTGAAATAGAGCCGTTTGGTGCCGTTTCCAACGAGCATTAGCAGCCAGGAAGTCCATTTTGGCAGGAGTTTCTCTAACAGATCCCCAGGAATGCATGCACTTGCTTCTTAGTTAGTGGTTGGGGCCATTTTTGGATAGCTTCAAGTTTATTGGTCTGTGACTTAACCAACCCCTGGCCAATAATGTGTCCAAGGTATTTTGTCTCCTCCAAGTCTATGGCACATTTCTTAAGGTTGGCCGTGAGCCCTGCTTTCCTAAGGGAATCCACTACTGCTTGTACCCGGGACAAATGCGATTCCCAATCGGGGCTGTGGATGGCCACATCATCTAGATAAGCGGCTGCATAGAGGCAATGTGGTCTTAACGTCTTGTCCATCATTCTCTGGAATGATGCAGGGGCACCATGCAGACCAAACAGCATGCACTTGTACTGAAACGACCCCTCGAGGGTGAAAAAGGCAGTCTTCTCCTTTGCTGACTCTGTTAGGGGTATCTGCCAATAGCCCTTAGTTAGGTCTAGGGTTGTTATGTACCGGGCATCTCCCAACCTGTCCACAAGTTCGTCGACCCGAGGCATCAGGTATGCATCAAACTTGGACACGCTTCGTCAGTCCGGGTAAAGGAGAAAAAAAGTCTCTATTTTTACTCAGCAACTCTTTAACATAATTTTGTTGTGCCACTGACAAGGATTCCATTATGGGGATGTCCGGTGTCAATGGTACCCTGTCCTTTTGAGGGGTTGGCATGGCCAATAAAGTTTCTCTGTCCTTCCACGGTTTTAAGAGATGAACATGATAGATTTGCTCTAGCTTCCTTTTCTCTGCCGCTTTGCTAAAAATTTACTTTCAACAGTGGGGACTAGTACCAGCACTCTGTCCCCGGGTTGAAAGTTTGGGTCTTGCCACCCCGATTATAAACCCTCCTCTGGGCTTCCTGGGCTCGCTCCATATGTTCTCGTACAAGGGGCAGGACAGCTGCAATTCGATCCTGCATCAAGGAGATATGCTCTATGATGCTTCTATACGGGGTGGCCTCTCCTTTCCACGTTTCTTTTGCGGCTTTTAACAGTCCCCTGGGATGTCTACCATACAACAGCTCAAATGGGGAAAACCCATAGACGCCTGCGGAACCTCTTGTATGGCAAACATAAGATATGGCAGCAAAAAAAAGCCCAAATTCTCCCATCTTTGTCAACCACTTTTTTAAGCATACTTTTGAGGGTTTTATTAAACCTCTCCACAAGGCCATCCGTTTGGGGGGGGGGGGGGTAGACAGAGGTACGGAGATGGGAGATTGTGTATAACTTGCACAGCTCTTTAGTAACTCTGGACAGAAATGGGGTGCCCTGATCCGTTAAGACTTCCTTTGGGATCCCCACACGACTAAATACCTGGACCAATTCCTTGGCCAAAGTCTTAGTGGAGGTATTCCGCAAGGGAATGGCTTCAGGTTAGCGTGTTGCATAGTCGAGGATTACCAGAATGTGCTGGTGGCCCCGGGCAGACTTTACTACTGGCCCCACCAGATCCATGCCAATTCTCTGAAAAGGCACTTCAATTATGGGGAGGGGGATAAGCAGACTGCGAAAATGGGGCGATGGTGCAGACATTTGAGACTCGAGGCATGATTCACAGTATTCCCTGGCATCTGCATACATCCTGGGCCAGAAGAATCTCTGGGTGATTCTCTCCCTATTCTTCTCCATACCCAGATGTCCCCCCATTATATGACCATGGGCCAAGTCTAGCACCATCCTGCGAAAGGGTTTGGGAACCACTAGCTGTTCTACTTCGTCCATATCGTGTTTTCCACCTGATACAACAAATTGTTTTTAAGAGCCATGTAGGGAAAAGACACTCCTAAACCCCCAATTTGGATCCAGAGGTTTCCCTTCCATCATCTTAATGTTCTGTCTGTCTCTAATGAGGGTGACATCTTGTAATTTCTCTGTACAAAAATCCTCTCTCCTGACCTCTAAGTCAGGTCCTACGTTCTGTCCACTCTCACTGTTAAGAGTCAGAGATGTTCTCTTGTTTGTTGACCTCGAGCTGGGAGCCATCTTCCAGCTCCTCTGGCTCCCCAGCCATTACAGGAAAAGGAAGAGGGTCTCCTTCTTCCTTGGTCCTGCCAGCAGTCTCCCCTTCCATTTGGTAAAAAGGGTCTGGTGAGAGTTCCTGTGCTTCCCCACAACCTCCAAAAATGGGGAAAATCTCTCCCCACTAGGGCTTTGTGAAGGTACCACCCCAACTGAATGTGTTATACTGCCCCAAGGGGTGTCAATCTCAACCACTGCAGAATCAAGCAGTGCAGTGACTGGCTTTCCATCAATAGAAATTTCACACATTTGTCTCTCCATGAATTCCTGACAGGATGCGGTACATGCGACCTGGGCAAAAAGAGAAAGGCGTCTTTTCACATAAACATTATCACATTGCATGGGTTTATCACTCAGGGGACAGTTAGCAGCAATATGACCTAATGCATGGCAGTGGTAGCATTGTATATGGCCTATACCCAATCCTCTCAATGGTCTCACAGACCTTCCTGGCTTCTTTGGCCAGTCTCCAGGTCCAGAGTCCACAGTCTCATTAGTTGTAACAGCAGTCTTACCATTCTTCCCCACACCCTTGAACCCTGGAACAGTCTTACCGGGTCCGCTGGGTGATCTTTCACCCCTAGATACATTGGAGTGGGGCGCTGATGGGTGCAACAAGTCCTCAGCAGCTGTGTCTCTCTCTAACAGAGGCTCCAACAGTTGGTTTGCCATTTTTGGGGTCCCCATGAGTGACCCACTTTCTAAAAGTAGCAGGGAGCGTGCGCAGATACCAGTCCATGACCACACGCTCCACAATCTGAGGGCCTGGCAAGGTCTTTGGCTGTAACCAATTCCTCGTGAGATGGATCGGGTTGAATATTTGGGAGCGGGGTGGCTGGTCCATGCGGTAGGTACACTGATGCACCCGTTGAGCCCGGACTGCCATGGTGACACCCAAGCGTGCGAATATCTCAGTCTTTAGAGTTTCATAGTCCTGGGCCTTATTGGGTTCCTAATCAAAATAGGCCTTTGGGGGCTCACCTGTCAGAAAAGGTGCTAGCAGTCCCAACCATTGTCCTTTTTGCCATCCTTCCTGCACAGTGACCCTCTAAAAAGTGGCGAGGTATGCCTCCACATCATCCGCAGGTTCATCCCTGCAGGTGGTACCTGGCACCTATCAACTTTTGTTCCACTGGCACAGGAGGTGCGGACCCCTTTTTTAATTCCAGCAGAGCCTCCTCCAGCTGGCGGTTTTTCTCCTGCTAAGCCTCATGCTGTCGGCGACTCTCCTCCCACTGAGCTGCCGCAGCCTGTGCGACCTGGAGATTGGTTTCTCGCTAAGCAGCAGTGGCTTGTAGCAGGGTCTTTAATATTTCCTCCATCTTTAGGAACCTGCCAGCTGAGTCCACCACATGTGGGGGATTAGCTCATGTGGGGTATCAGCTTCCCTGGGATGAAGACAGCCGTTTTCTTTCAAATCTGGCATGCAGCCAGGTTTATTGATAAAAGGTTGCAGGTAAAAATAAACAAAACAGCAAAATAAATCCTTGCCTCTCTGGTTCTAACTGAACATCAGCAGTCCTTTCTGAGTGGTGTATAACTCGCCCCTCCCAGACACCCACAATACAAAGTTATTGCAAACCTTTTCTCTTAGTCCCAAAGCACAAAGCTCAGTGTGTCAGCTCTTTCAGGCTGATCACTCTCAGAATCCCAGGGTAGAGCAAACCTTTGCTAACTTCTTGGTTATTTAAACCCCAGCTGAGACTGGACTTCACTGGACCACAAAATCCGGTCCGGAACTAACCCTGCCAAGGTGGCTTGTAAAACCTGGACCGGATAACACCTTAGTCCACTACAAATGAACGCATGCGAGGCGACAGATAGCGACCATCGATCACCTCGCCTAACGTCACAGCGTATATTGTTTGGTTTGCGCAAAAGTTATCGCATCTACAAACTACAGGATAGATTTATGGACTTTTTTTTTTTTTTTTGAACATATAATTTTATTGATTTGAATTGCATTACAGATAACAAAAATCCAACATTTTCTTAGTGATAATGCTCATAGTAATTTGCATTAAACGTCATTTCCATATTATCAGCACATGGATACATCAGGCTGTATACACAGCTGGCCTGATGAGTTCAGGTTTTACAAGTAAGCAACTGGCAGGTTATGTAACTCATGTACAATTTGTATTGTTGTTTTCAACACAGCGTATCCGGGGAATATAAAGGAGGAGGAGGGTAGAGAGGAGATCGAGGTGACAGCAGATGAAAGAGAGAGAGGAGGAAGAGAAAGAAAGAGAAGGAAAAAAAAAAAAAAAAGGGGAGGGGGGGAGGTTCTCCCTTAGGTTATGAGAGGGAGCATGAGGGTGCAGGGCCCAGTTAATGGGCCTATGGATTGAAGTGAAGAGGGGGTGGACGTACCACCGACAACCCTCTCCCTTTCTCTTGTTACATTTATCTCTAAGTTAGTATATCCTCAGTTAGGGACACAATTCAGTTATTTAAAGATAGACCTAGTCGGCTTAAATCTGCCGCCTCTATCTGCTCTGCGCTAAGGATCGGTACGTATCAGATTTGCGAAAGTCAGTCCATTCTGACCATATCTTGGAGAATTGGGGTATTTTGTCCTGTGTAATGTGAATTAGCTCTTCCATGTCCTCCACAAAGTTTAGGCGATGTACCCATTCTGTCAATGAGGGGGGAGTTGCTGATCTCCAATGTCTCGGGACACACATCTTGGCCGAGTTTATCATGTGCATGGGGAGTGATTTAAAGTAACGTTTTTTGAGCAGTGGGGAAAGGTGCAAAAGGAATTGCGCCGGCGTAAATTCTACAGGAAGTGCTGTAACTTTTTGGATTATTTCGAAAACTGCTTTCCAATATGGCTGAATTTCCACGCAGTCCCACCAAATGTGTAAGAGTATTCCCCGTTCTTTTTCGCATCTCCAGCACATTTCCGGGACTGATGGGGCAAATTTGTGGATCACATCGGGGGTCCTGTACCATCTAGTTTTTAATTTGTATCCATTTTCCTGTATATTTATGTTTAACGAGCCCTTGTGTAGGTATAAGTGAATCTGGTTCCAGTCCTCTTCCCCTATTTCCCTCTGCAGGGCGTGTTCCCAGAATTCCCGTTCTGACTGAAGAATTTTCTGGGAATTTTGAAACATGGAAGCATATAGTATTGAGATCATGTGGTTTTGAGGTGCTGTTCCAGTGTATAGTGATTCAAAAGTGGGGCCACTCCTTGGTCAAAAATGTAGTGTCCATTCCCGGTGGGAAAGCCGGGTTACCCTTAACGGGCGTGATTGGGCAGAATTTCCCTGAGGAATTATAGACTTTGCATGCCCTGTGAAAGGCTTGTAGGGTAAACCCAATTAAGGGATGTGCAGCTAGCTCCTTCGGGATCTCTTTCAAGGGAAACCAGGGTGCTTTTTCTAGGTCTATTCCCGCTATCAGATGTTCTAGACCAACCCATCCTTTGTAGCTGGCATGCAGGTTCCAATCCACTATTCGTGCTAAATGGCATGCGATGTGATACCTCTGCAGGTCTGGCAGACCAATACCACCACTGGCTTTTGGAAGCACTAATTTAGCCCATCCGATTCTCGCTGGTTTACCTTGCCATATAAATGTTCTGCAAATTTTTTTAAACATGGCAAAGAACGAGGGTGGGAGGTCTATTGGCATAGTTTGCATTTTGTACAGCAAACGTGGAAGGACAGTCATCTTTATGATGGCCGCCCATCCAAACCAAGAAATTGCAGGGGCATCCCATCGTTTGAGGTCTTGTTGGATGAGGTTAAGTTCGGCTAAAAAGTTTTTATTGTAAAGGTCTGCGAGCTTCCCCGGTAGTTGAATGCCTAAATAGGTGATGGCCTTGCTCTTCCATGTAAAGGGAAAATTCTCCTGGCATATCTGGACTGTATTAGGAGGGAGGGACACATTAAGAGCAAAGGATTTAGAAAAGTTAATCTTTAGGTTTGAGAGGCCTTTAAATATTTCCATAGTTGACATAACATTCAGGAGGGTCGTTAGTGGGGCTGATAAAAAAAGAATATCATCCGCAAATGCTGCGGTTTTAAACTCCTTATCCTTAACCTTAATTCCTTTTATGTCTGGGTGGGCGCGGATGCATCTTAACAGGGGTTCCAAGGTAAGGATATAGAGAAGAGGGGATAGTGGGCACCCCTGTCTGGTCCCATTATGGATGGAGAAGGGAGCCGTTTACCTTAACGTGGGCTACTGGGTTAGTGTAGAGGGCTCCTATAAAAGTTCTTATCCTGATCCCCAGGCCTAGCATCTTTAAAACAGCTTCCATAAAGTCCCAGGCTACCCGGTCGAACGCCTTCTCCGCGTCCATTGCCAGAAAAAAACCCTCCCGTTTGTTAGTGACCAGCCAGTGATGTAAATTCAATGCTTTGATGGTATTGTCCCTGGCCTCTCTTCCAGGGACAATCCCCACCTGGTCCAGTCCTACCCATGTTGGTATGTGATGTGAGAGTCTGGTTGCCAAAATTTTGGAGAATAGCTTCACATCTGAATTTAGTAGGGATATCGGCCTGTAATTCGCTATGTTGTCAGGCTCCTTAGCATTTTTGGTTATCACGGCTATGTGTGCCTCTAATAAAGTCTTTGATTGATTCGGGGTGGAGGAAAGAGTGTTAAAGACCCTAAGAAAGCCTGGAGTTAATAAATCTGGGAAGGTTTTATAGTATGCTGCCGGAAAGCCATCCGGCCCTGGACTTTTCCCCAGTTTTGTCACCTTAAGAGCTTCTGTCCATTCTTCTATAGAGATTGGGGCTTCTAATTCGGTTCGGTCTGCCAGCGACAGGGGTTTTGGGCTATGTAAAGATAGAAAGTTTTGAATTAGGTTGCTGCAATGTTTATCTGTCTCCGGCTTGGTGGCCTCGGGATTCAAATGATATAGGTTGTTGTAATAGTCACAAAATTGTCTTGCTATACTCTCATTTCTAGTGTGTTTCCTCCCTGTAACATCAGTGATATGGTATACCGTGTGCGCTAAGGTGCGTTCCTGTGTGAGTCTGGCCAAAAGTCTACTGGGTTTGTTTGCCTGTTCGTAGTATAGCTTTTGTTTAAACATATGCCCTAGTTTCTTTCAATTCCTGGGCTACTGTGATCGCTAGGGACCTTTTATGTCTCTTTTCAAGCTCCGCTATCTTAGCTGAGAGCTCTGTCACTAATTTCTGACTTTCTTTCCTCCTTTTGGCTGCCAGCGCGATCATGTGTCCCCTTACTACACATTTATGCGCCTCCCATTGTACCATCGGTGTAGTATCAGGAGTTTCATTTATCCTAAAATAATCCTCGATCCTTTTCTTAGTAGATGCCAAGTTTCCCTGATCTGTGAGAAGGGAGGCGTCCATTCTTCATATTCTCACGTATTGTTCCTTCTGTGGGAAGCATAGCGTGAGTGTAATGGGATGATGGTCTGAAATGACCATACTTTCTATAGAGGCCTCGTACAGGTAGTGCAAGTCTGCTTGGCCCAGAAAGAGGTAATCTAGCCGTGAGTAGCGACCATGTGGGGCTGAGAAAAATGTGCAGTCCTTTGTTTGTGGATTAAGCGTACGCCAGATGTCATGTAACGCCAGAGAGACCAGCTGAGTCTTGATTTGACATAATGCTGCATATGTGAGAGAAGATGTGCCGCTTGAGGAGTCAAGCAGCGGATTTAGTGTGACATTAAAATCACTCCCCACTATCAATAAACCTGATCTGAATGATGTAAGTTGTAGCAGCACTTCCCTTAGAAAGGACACCTGTTTGGAATTTGGGCAGTAAATATTTGCCAGAGTAATGGGCTTGCCTTTCCAAGTACCTTTAAGGAACAAGAATCTGCCTTCCTGATCAGCCAATTGATCTATAAGATTGAATTGACAGGTTTTGGACAACAGTATTGATACCCCCTTAGATTTTGTTTCTGCGCATGTCGCGTGATATGCCGTTGGGTACCTAGCATTATATATTCGCGGTATTGAATCTTTTTTGAAACGTGTCTCTTGTAAAAAGACGATTTGGGCTCTGTAATGGTGGGCTTCTGCTAGTACTTTGGTTCTCTTCTCCGGGATGTTTAAACCTTTCGTGTTGAGGGAATAAATTTTAAGAGATAACGGACCTTCCTTGGCTGTTACAGCGGCCATTGCCGCTATTCAGTTATGTCTAAAGAGTTCCTGCAATTAGGTTGCCCCCTAGAGCTGGTCCGTTAAATGCTTATCGGTAGTTCATGGAGAAAGAGAGAAAAAAAAAAGGGGGAAGAACCAAAGAGAAGGGGGGGGGGGAGATAGAGAAAGGTGTAGTTAACCGAAGGGAAATAGAGATTAGTACAGAGAGGGAAAGGGGAGAGTACGGTGTGTTGAAATCGAAGCAACAAACGTCGTCGAACCTTAAGCAGGTTAGGTTTTCCTCGAAACCGGAGGTGGCCACTAGCCTGCTAAGGCACCTAAAGGACAGTAGCTTTCAAGTGTAGCACATGGGACAGTGTTTTTATCTTACCGGTATATTATCAGAAAAGAACCTGTCTCTCTGAAGAGAGGGAAGTAACTGGCACCAGATCTAAACTGTTTAAAACAATAAAAGAAAGGAAAAAGAAAAGTAAATCTGTACAACAACAATATCAACCCCCGTCCGGAGGGTCTTACGTATCAGAGATCCCCGGTAGCTAGTGACTATGGTCAAAAGCCCGGATTATATGAGCCCAGCCGAGGCCCCGCAAAACCATAGGTCGGGGTGAACAGGGGCCCCGACTCGGCTCTCTCCCCGCCACCATAACTGTGGCACACAGATAGGGCCAATAAAAGTATCAAGCAAAGAGTAACATTAGCCTGGGATCCGCGTTGGGGGCAACTCCATTTAGACATTAAGCAGGCAAATTGGTAATGAGAGAAATGAGTTATGATCCATTTCTCAGGGGAGCCCAGGGTATTTTCCCTTCAGGTTCGCTTTAATATCTAAGGCAGTATGTCTAGGTTGTCCCCAGTCAGATCCCAGGTTCTGTAGAGTATCACCTGGGCACATTTTAACTGCATATGTTACTTACAACACGGATATCCAGTCAGGATAAGATTGCAAACATCAAAAACTGAACATATGTCATGTCATCTGGCAGAACAGGGATCCGCCTTGTTTACGTAGGCAGATCCCCCTTCTGCCTCTGTACAAGGCGATCTCGGGTCGCCGGCGGACATTGACTCCGCTATCCCTCATGCACGGATCGCCAAACAGCTACGGCGATTCATGCAGGAGAGCCGACCTTCCGCCGTATAACGATGGAGTAGTGAAGAGGAAATCGAACAAGAAAGGGAGTGCAAAGGAAAGACTACATCCAAAGTACAAGTACAAAAACTTGGCAGCAGCACTAAAATTGATGATGATGTTGAAGACAAGACATACCAACCATTGAACGAAGAGTCCAGTTACACCAATGAAGTCAAAGGCAAAGCAATGTCATCCAAAAAGGTAAAGAAAAGGAGACAAGAGAGTAACAGTAGTGACAGTTGTGAAGAAATGAGTTTAATATCCCAGAAAATGGAAAAAAAAAGAAAAAGAAAAAACAGATGGGCAGCAAAGACATTTTAAATTCACCCATGATGAACACCTAGCCATTACCGATCCTCTTGTCCCTGTATTTGACAAATTGATGGGCCCAGAAATGTTGAAAACAGAATCAGCATGGAAAAGAAAATCAATGCAAAAGTTCTTGCGCTCAAAAGTGGGCCCAAAGATATCTAATGAACTATATTTCCATCTCTGCTTTCATTTAATTTCAAGTTTTGTCTTGCTGCCCTCGTAAGACTGGGGATGACTGGAACCACTGAAACCATAAAACAAAACAAAGGGCGCACCGACCTAGTGCATTATCCTAAGAACTGTTTTTTTAAACAAGCGGTCTGTTTACATCCAATCACCCATAGAGGAAAGTGGGCTGTGTCCAGAGATCCCCTGCTGAGCTGGTTGATCCGTTGGCGGACTCTGCCAATGTGAAAGGCCTAAGACACCAGTACACAAAAGCAATCTAATGAGCATCTCATATGGGGTGCAGCATACAGCAAACCTCAATACAGCTTACCTCACATATCATGGTAGTATTACATTTCCAGATCTGAATAGGCTGTGGTGAGGGGACTCTCGGTCCAGCGATTCCATACTCTAATCAAAGGTCTGAGGTTTCTTTGTAAGCACAAAAGTTAACTGATATAATGGGAGATTACTTTGTTAATGGAAAAAGTGGTAAGTAGTATACTCACAGAGAAACAATAGTATCATAGCTCATCACAAAAACAGCACTATCCAGTCTATAGTACATCATATCGTGTGACAGGACAAATAAAGATTCAATAGGCTAACACGTTTCGAGGACAAGCCTTTTCCTCAGAGCTGGCTGGAAGGCAATTGAGCTACATTACAAGTATTAAGCAGTTCTGAATATTTTGTAAATACACTGTAGGTGTACTGTACGTTCAGATTTGTTTCATATGCAATAAGGCTGTGCACACACTGCACAGGTCAACTGCTCATTTTGGCTAGGGATGAGCAGAAAGCTAACACTAAAATCCTTCAATAGATGAGGTATAGGATGAAAGAGATTTTCATTCATGCAAATCTGAATTTTTGTTATTTTTACAAATATGTTTAACCACACCCAGATCGCCTCATAGCAGATTTACTGCTACAGGGCGGCCCTCCTGTGCAGAAACACGTATACAGTATCTACGTGATTCTGCACTTCCGCCCATAGGGGGCTTGCGCGAACCGCCAGCGGACCACTTCTGCTGTGACTAATCACAGCAGAAGCCGATCTGTGAGTGCCGGGCACTGGATGTCCACCGGTACACACCGGTTGTCGGACAGACACAGTAAGGAGTAAAATCCATCACCCATCATCATTCCCCTAGTAAAAGTAGCACATTTAACCATTTGGTCACCCTAGATGTTTAACCCCTTCCCAGCCAGTGTTATTAGTACAATGACAGTGCATATTTCTAGCACCGATCACTGTATTGGTGTCCCTAGTTCCAGCAAAGTGTCATTTAGCGTCTGCCGCAATATCGCAGTCCCGCTATAAGTTGTTGATCACCGCCATAACTAGTATTAAAAAATAAAGATTACATAAATATATACCATAGATTGTAGACTCTATTACGTTCACACAAACCAATTATATATGGTTATTGGGATTTTTTTACATGTATCAGACTTCGTCACGGCCGATCACAAACGGCACTTCCCCCCATGCACGTGATCGGGAGCACGCTGCGCGTGCGCGTCGGTGGCGGCGTGTTCCCAGGGAACACTGCCTGTCACCGACACTGGTATCAGCCGCCGGCCGGCGGCTGTTACCTTGTGATCGGCTGCGATCTACTTCACAGCCGATCACATCCAATGTAAACAGAGCAGTAACTCACTGTTACCAGCACTTCTCTCCTCACACAGTTTCCAGTGTGAGGAGAGAAGAGCTGGGATCAGTGAGTTACAGTAAAAGCACACCCTGTCACACCCCCCCCGCCCCCCAATGCACCTGTCACCTAACAGTCACCCCATCTGCCCCCATAAAGTGTACCTGTCATCATAAAGTGCAGCTGTCATCAGACTGTCATCGTAAAGTTCACCTGTCATCCATCACCCGTCAGTGATCATGGCCTGTCACCCGTCAGTGACCGTGGCCTGTCACCCGTCAGCGACCGTGGCCTGTCAGCCATCACCCATCAGTCACGTGGCGTGTCACCCATTACCCATCAGCGACCATAGCCTGTCACCCGTCACTGATCGTGGCCTGTCACCCATCAGTGACCGTGGTGTGTCACCCGTCAGTGACCGTGGCGTGTCACTCGTCACCTGTCAGTGACCATGGTGTGTCATCTGTCACCCATCAGTGACCGTGGCGTGTCACCCATCAGTGACTGTGGCTTCTCACCCAGCCAGTGAACGTGTCACCTGTCACCCATCAGTGACTGTGGCGTGTCACCCGTCAGTGACCTGGCGTGTCACCTGTCACCCGTCAGTGACCGTGGCGTGTCACCCGACAGTGACCGTGGCGTGTCACCCGTCAGTGACCGTTGCGTGTCACCCATCAGTTAACGTGGTGTGTCAACCGCCACACATCAGTGACCGTGGCCTGTCACCCAACACTGACCGTAGCCTGTCACCTGTCATCCATCACTGACCATGGCCTGTCATCCATCAGTGACCACCGCCAGTCACCCGTGGCCTGTCACCCATCAGTGACCACCGCCAGTCACCTATCACCAATCAGTGACCACCGCCAGTCACCTGTCACACATTAGTGATCACCGCCAGACACCCGTTACCCATCAGTGACCACCGCCAGACACGCGGCACCCATCATTGACCACCGCCAGTCACCCATCAGTGACCACCACCAGTCACCCATCAGTGACCACCGCCAGTCATCCATCACCTATCAGTGACCACAGCCAGTCACCCGTCACCCATCAGTGACCACCGCCAGTCACCCATCAGTGACCACCACCAGTCACCCATCATCCATCAGTGACCACCACCAGTCATCCATCACCCATCAGTGACCACCACCGGACACCCATCACCCATCAGTGATCACCGACAGACACCCCTCACCCATCAGTGACCACTGCCAGTCACCCGCCACCCATCAGTGACCACCACCAGTCACCCATCAGTGACCATCGCCAATCACCTGTCAGTGACTGTCACACCCATGAGTAAACATCACCTGTAAAAGTCTCACACATGTGGTATTGCCATACTCAGGAGGAGTAGCAGAATGTATTTTGGGGTGCCATTTTTGCTATGTACATGCTATGTGTTGGAAATATCTTATAAATGGACAACTTTGTGTAAAAAAAAAGCGTCTTCATTTTTTTTCCAACATTTTCCAAAAACTACTGGAAAAAAATGACATGTTCAAAAGACTCATTATGCATCTTGGATTATACGTTGGGGTGTTTCCTTTCCAAAATGGGGTCATTTTGTGGGCAATTCCATTGTCCTGGTGCTCCAGGACCTTCAAAAGTGTAATAGGTAGATGGTTGAGAAATGAGATGTGTAATTTGTGCTCGTAGAACGCCTGAAGGTGCTACTTCAATGTTGAGCCTCTATGTGGCCAGACTGTGTAAAAGTCTTACACATGTGGTATCGCCATACTCGGGGGGAGTAGTAGAATGTATTTTGGGGTGTCATTTTTGCTATGTACATGCTATGTGTTGGAAATATCATATAAATGGACAACTTTGTGTAAAAAAAAAATGCGTTTTCATTTTTTTCCCCACATTTTTCAAAAACTACTGGAAAAAAATGACATGTTCAAAAGACTCATTATGCCTCATAGATTATATGTTGGGTGTTTTCTTTCCAAAATGGGGTCATTTTGTGGGCAATTCCATTGTCCTGGTGCTCCAGGACCTTCAAAAGTGTAATAGGGTGTTGAGAAATGAGATGTGTAATTTGTGCTTGTAGAACGCCTGAAGGTGCTAGTTGAATGTTGGGCCTCTGTATGTGGTCAGGCTATGTAAAAGTCTCACACATGTGGTATCGCCATACTCAGGAGGAATAGCAGAATGTATTTTGGGGTGTCATTTTTCTACATGCTATGTGTTAGAAATATCTTATAAATGGACAACTTTGTGTAAATAAAATGCGTTTTCATTTTTCTCCCACATTTTCCAAAAACTACTGGAAAAAAATGAACCATTCAAAAGACTCATTATGCCTCATAGATTATTCGTTGGGGTGTTTGCTTTCCAGAATGGGGTCATTTTGTGGGCAATTCCATTGTCCTGGTGCTCCAGGGCCTTCAAAATGTGATAGGTCGTCATGACATTAGATGTGTAATTTATGTCGCTAGAATACCTGACGGCGCTCCCTGCATGTTGAGCCTCTGTATGTGATCATGCTGTGAAAAAGTCTCAGACATGTGGTATCGCCATACTCAGGAGTAGTAGAATGTGTTTTGGGGTGTAATTTGTGGTATGCATATGCTGTGTGTGAGAAATAACCTGTTACAATGACAATTTTGTGAAAAAAAAAATCTTAATTTTGCAAAGAATTGTGGGAAAAAATTACAACTTCAAAAAATTCACCATGCCTCTTACTAAATACCTTGGAATGTCTACTTTCCAAAAAGGGGTCATTTGGGGGGTATTTGTACTTTCCTGGCTTGTTAGAGTCTCAAGAAATCATTTTCAATGATTGACACTATAGATTGTAGACTCTATAACTTTCACAAGGACCAAATAATATACACCGATTTGGGTTATTTTTACCAAAGATATGTAGTAGTATAAATTTTGGCCAAAATTTATGAAGAAAAATCACAAATTTTCTACATTTTTTGACAGAAACAAAGAAAAAAGCATTTTTTCACAAAATTTTCAGTCATTTTTTATTTATAGCACAAAAAATAAAAAACCCACTAGTGATTGAATACCACCAAAAGAAAGCTCTATTTGTGTGAAAAAAAGGATGCAAATTTCATATGGGTACAATGTTGCATGACTGAGTAATTGTCATTCAAAGTGTGATAGCGCTGAAAGCTGAAAAATGGCCTGGACAGGAAGGGGGTTTTCGTGCCCAGTATTGATGTGGTTAATAAAGAGACAACTTTACTTCCTGGTTTTCAAATTGCCTGTGTTGAACACCTGTTGTCCCCATTTGCATCTATCTCTCTGCAGAAACGTCCCTCCTTTGCCTGCCCACTGTTCTATACAGCCAGCTCCTAGGTTGGATTTTGTTCTGTTAGTTTACAAATTACCAGAGGAGAGCAGGCAGGGAGAATCACACAGATTAATAGACAGATCTGTGTGGAAACAAACCTGTACTGACTTGTGCCTGTTTTACATAGCACACACCCAGCTATTGATTGGCATATGGGTGTGTGCTATGTAAAATAGACTGAACATGATAGAAGGCAAGAGCACTGGAAGATAGAGAGTCTAGTTCACTGAAAGGAAATGACATCTGAGCTCTGCTCAACTCCTCCCATCATAACTAGCAATGTATAGCAATGGAGGAATGAATGGGGGGGATTACAGACCACAATTGCAGCTATATGGTAGTTAAATAATCATTTCAATAATTATGTTTATTACCATGTGTAACTTTCAGGTATTTATATGAGGATTTACCAAAATATGTATGTTGCCTTTAGTTGTACTTTAACCAGTTGCCGACTGCCCGCCATGGCTTGACGGCGGCAACTTGGTTCGTTATCGTGAAACGCCATCAGGCGACGGCGGCCATGATCGCGCGCCGTGAACGTGCGCGCTCACGGTGCGGGCACTACTGTCGGATTCGATAGAGGACCAATCAGTCTATAGGGCCAGGCAAATAATATTTGGCCTGGCCCTTCTGATCGGTCCTGGCCAATGGCAGTAAACCTCTGCCTCTGTAATGTAAACAGAGGCAGAGGAAATGAGCTCATCTTCCTCCCTGAAGTCCTTTTCGGTTCCGGCAAGGAAGAGAGAGCTTCTAGTCGTGAGTCGCACAACACTACACTGACACCAGTACACGTTAGGCACACTTTTAACCCTTTGATCACTCCCCCAGTTAACCCCTTCATTGCTGCTGCCCCACTGTCGTTACTTCCCCAATTGACCCCCTCACTAGTTTCCCAATTTTCACACGGATTGCACATGACCACAGTCACATCACAACACGCTGAGTGCTGATCTTCGAGAGAGAAGG
>BLSH010552110.1:2210871-2222034 GCA_018402905.1 Glandirana rugosa | reverse complement strand
CGCCGTGTTTACATCAGTGGTTCCCCATTCTTTCGCTCTGGCAGCTCATCTGGAGTGCGGCGGGTACAAGCACGTGCCGCCTAGATGCCAGTCTGTAAATCGCCGCTTATTTACGGCGATTTGCGGAATAGAGCCATGCTGTCACCGTAAATAGGCAGCGCGTGGTCGGGAAGTGGTTACATCTAAGCAATAGAAGAAAAATCACCATTCCACGTGTTGCTATCATTTCTGCCTCACCTCCAGCATCACCATTTTTTTACTAAAGCCAATGACTGGGATGATAAAAATGAATTTATTGTATATAATTTGCAATTAAAGAAAAGCACCACTAGATCCGGAAAAGTTTGCCTGCTAAAACTCTAGGTAAGCACCAAGGTACCATTAACGTGTATGCTACCCCAACATTTCTGCTATGTGACTGTTGTAGCATGTACTTGTATTAAAAAGTATTCTCTTCTTTTTGCATTGCTTCCTTTGTGTGAAATAGCTGGTGGTCCTACCAGTCTTTCTGTTTTCCTATTTCAAACTGACCACACTAGGCATTGAAGCACATCCATCCCGGTGTGGTCAGTTTTCTTCTTTGCATTCTACTTGGGAAAATCAGTGTACTGCTGTTTCTCAATCTCCTGGTGACACGTCCCCCTGTAGTCTCCATGTTCCCAGACACTGTGATCAGTCACTGTACAGCTTGCCCCTGTATTGTTTTTTACTCTTGAATAGAGAAAAGATACATTGGGGTTGGTCTACTAAAACTGGAGAGTGCAAAATCTGGTGCAGCTGGGCATGTTAGCCAATCAGCTTCTAACTTCAGCTTGTTCAATCAAGCTTTGACAATAAAACCTGGAAGCTGATTGGTTTCTGTGCAGAGCTGCACCAGATTTTGCACTCTTCAGTTTTAGTAAATCAACCCCATTGTATGTTTTTTTCCTTGCTAGAGGAGAAAATTTTGAGCAAAAAAAGGGTGTGTAAAAAATAATAAAAAATAAATAACAATAAATGATCTAGGTCAGGGTTATGGTCAAGCTTACATATAGTTACATAGTTAGCCTGGTTGGAAAAAGACACAAGTTAATCCAGTTTAACCAATCAACCAGGGTCAGGGTCAAAGGTCAGGGTCATTGTATTTTAGGTAGGCTAAAAATAAAAAAAGGTTAAATTTAGTATCAATGTAAGTTAGTGTCAGTGTCCGTGTGTTTTATGTAGTAAAAAGCAAAATGTGCACCATTGTTTCTGGGTGCTACTACGGGTACAAACAACAAATATCATACACATGTGTGGTAAAGCTGTGATCGTTAGGAGTAGGAAAAATTACTTTGGGTTGTTTTTTTGGAGTAGGTTATGGCAATAGCAAGAATTATAAAACTGAATTTTTAAAAACAGATTTTTCTTTTATTTTTGTGCCTGTTTTCCTAACAAAAAAATCAGACAAAAATGGAAAATGCGCTGGTGTGACTAGTGATAATATCAACATAGCTGCTGGCAACCAATAATAAGACAAACTAAATAAACACATATATCATATATGTTGCCGCGCTAATATAGTGGGAAAAAAAATGCTACAAACAAAAATCCATATCAAAATAAAATCTGGCAAAGGTGAATAGAGTATATCAAATGGTCCAAACCCAATATGTGTCTTGATTAAGGATGGGATCGGGTGTGTTCGCAAGTGCATGTGCCCGAGCCCGCCGGGAAGTGAACCCTGCCCTGCACTAATCAGAGGCAGTGAGACATTCCTCAATCACTGCCGCCGTGCATCTGGGAAATGTCTCACTGCCTGTGATTAGCGCAGTGCAGGGTTCACTTCCCGGCGGCTCGGGAACATGCACTTCGAACACACCGCAGCCCATCCTTACTCAAGACACATATTGGGTTTGGACCATTTGATATACTCTATTCACCTTTGCCAGATTTCATTTTGATATTGATTTTTGTTTGTAGCAATTTTTTTTCCACTATAACACGCCCGAGCCCATCCTTAGTCTTGAGGAAAACATCACTGATATTGTGCGAAGGTTGTGCTACACCATAATTGTAGTCACCACGTGAGCAATTACTATTATGCGGCTTTCCTTGCTTTGATTGCATGGGAAGACTCGATTATATATCTGGTCACCATTGTCTCTACTAAGCTTGGAGAGAAAGCCAGCCTGACTTATTATAACCAATGGGTGTGAACTGAATGTTCATGGTGGAAGTGTTAACAACAGGTGAATCAGACTCTGTAGTGGGGTCATTTCAGTGTGGTAAGAGTGTATTTCTTACAGTGGCGATGGCTCACGTGGTGACTACAATTATGGAGTTGACAGATTTTATTTTGATATTGACTTTTGGTTGTAGTAATTTATTTTCACTATATTAGCAGGGCAACATATATGATATAGATATCCATTACTATTTACCACTAAATGAAAGCCCAAATTGTTCTGTAAAAAAAAAAACAAAGTCTAATTCGCCTGGATACAGTAAGTTGTTGCAATGATATGTACAGTTTTATTAACACATGTTAAAGCTGCAAAACTATGTTATTTATCTATGGTACTTATATAGCACCATCAATTTACGCAGCGCTTTACATATATATCGTACATTCACATCAGTCCCTACCCTCAAGGAGCTTACAATCTAAGGTCCCTAACTCACAATCATACATATACTAGGGCTAATTTAGAAAGGATCTAATTAACCTACCAGCATGTCTCCGGAGTGTGGGAGGAAACCCACGCAGGCACAGGGAGAACATGCAAACAACAGGCAGGTAGTGTCATGGTTGGGATTAAAACCAGCGACCTTTTTGCTGCTAGACGAAGGTACTATCCACTACACCACTGTGCTGCCCAGGGCCAGAGTAAGAGCATAATGGGCCTGGTGCTGAGGATTTTGGTGGGGCCTTTTTGTGAAAATAAATAAAATGAAAATGCAAACAATTATTTGTTAAAACAAATGAAATATGCTGCCACAATTTATATATCAATCATGTGTATACTGTATACAGAGCAGGGCTGGGCAGTATTAGTTACTCACTTACACCATTGGGCTGGGCCTAACTTAAGGAAGGGGCCTGGAGCTACAGCTCCAATAGCCCCTATGTTAATCCGGCCCTGGTGCTGCCCATATTCAGATGTTAAGATTTGTTTTACCTTCACATGAGCAGTCAGTACCTCATAAATTTCCCAAAATGTCAAGAAACCACATATGCAATAATGAGTACTTCAGAAACTTCTATTATCAGTCTTTATTTGATCAGATTTATAACCCCCTGTAAGTAGCAAGATATATCACGTAACCTTTTCCTTCTCTTACATCTCCCATGGCCACACAGAGTTAGCTGATGGGTATTCACGCAAACATCAAAGGGCTGCAGTGGGGTTCATATATAGAGTCGTTTTTTTTTCGGAAACATGTCTAAAATAGGATTACATCCATGAAATATTGGATAAAAATGCAGCACTTTTAGTCACGTGTGGCTGTCATTATTTACTTTGCAACAAAATTCCACCACAAAAGGTTAAAGCACTACTCTCATATCTCCATGTGTTCTTCCGAGTGCTAGACTGCAATTAATCCAAAGAGTCTGCAACCTATCTTCTGTCTCAAAACGTATCCAGCAGCGAAGGCTTTATTTAATTAAACATATTCTTATTATGTCTGCAACAGCTTTTTCCTGAACTGCATTGTGGGAGTTTTGATTGAGGGTTGATCTCCCTCCAAATAGTAGCTGGATTTCTCTCTTTATCTTGGAAGTAAACACTTGCTATAGAAGCTCTGGCCTTTATTTAAGACGCCCCAGTGGACAGCACTGGACCATGTATAATACTAGCAATCCGTTGGCTGACATTAAGCTATTTTTGCAAAAAAAAAAAAAACTGTATTGCAAAGTTCTCAGTGAAAACAGCTGCACAATCAGGGTCTCAGGTAGTTTGGGACAAGGATCTGTTGCGGCGTAAAACATTCCTTGGCTAGATGGAGCAGCTGGGATTGCAGATATCTGATTTAACTCCATTCCAAGTGCACTTTTCATGAACCAGCAGGGAAATCTCTGCCTAGTCAGAAGAGACACTAGGTAACTGTAAATGTATGTGGGCTGTCACAGACAACTTGCCAAATCTCGTTAATTCAATGCAGAGCTCTCACTTAATCAGCACACAAGATTTTAAAAATCCCTTTTATACACTATTTCTAATCTCGCAGCAAGATGTACCAGCCAGCACTGAAGAAACAATTAGGCTGAGTTATTCTGGTGAGGCTTGTTAGCTGTGTAGAGACAGCTGGTTCTGGTCTTCATGTTTTTGCACACCTAAAATTTTCTTTAACACAAGCTAAATAATATATCTAATACAGTGGTCTCCAAATTGCGGCCTGGGGGCTGTAAATGGCCCTTTGCTTGCCATTATCTGGCCCTTAAAGTACTTTTTCTCCTACTGATACAAGGCACTGTTCCTCCTACTGACTTCAACAATGGGGCAACATTTCTTAAACTGACACTAACAATGGGGCACTATTTCTCCCACTGACAGCAACTAAGGGGCAATATTTCTCCCACTGACACCAACAATGGGGCACTATTTCTCCACTGACATCAATGGTGGAGCACTGTTTCTCCCGCTGACACCAACAATGGGGTACTATTTCTCCCACTGACACCAACGATGGGGCACTATTTATGTCATTGTCATCAACAATGGGGCACTATTTCTCCTACTGACACCAACGATGGGACACTGTTTCTCCCACTGACACCAGCGATGGGGCACTTATTCTCATACTGAGGCCAGAACAATTTCTACTCCCAATGGCCATAGTCCAGCCCCCCTAAAGTCTGAAGGACAATAAACTGGCCCTTTGTTTAGAAAGTTTGGAGACCCCTGCTCTAATGTATGTGGATTCTGGGTAGCCAGGGCAAGAAGAGATACTGAAACTGAGGTTTGAAGGTAACTCTCCTTATAGAGGATTCACCAAGAATACAAATACATTATGCACAAATTATAAAAGATGTCTTTGCATACTCCTGCAATAGGCCAATATTGTTATATGTGCAAACAATGTAAACCAGGGAATGACTGGGAACCTTTGATGAGGTGAGCAAACACAGCCAACTAGCCCTTTTAAGGTAGGGGCAGATGCCTGAGGAAAGCATACCACACAAAGGATGCCATGGTGTCTCATTGACCCTGTATGTCGGCAGGTGTTGGTGTTCCTTTAAGTTTTGCCCCTCTTATAGTGATAGTGGGTGGAGTTAATGCCCCTATAATATAAATGCCATCTGTGGATGGGGCCCAAATGAGTGTTGTGTGAGAACAAGACATCCTTTGTAGAGTCAGAGTGCCTGACTGGGCAGGACTGTAACACGGGATGCTTTGATACAAGGCAGGATGCCTATGGAGAGACCATGCCAACCCTGTGCCTCAACTGTGGGTCTGTGACTTGGTATGGAGGTGTCAGGGCTGGTCTCTCTCAGCCCTCCCTTCTCAGTGATCAGGTTACTCAGCTGTCGGTTAATTGCCAGCTCTCATCGTTCCACAGTGGCTCACCTGGTGATCATTTCCTGCTGGTCAGGCCAGCCTACAGCCAGTCCCTTCTGGCTATTCGAACTGCCTGGTTCATTCCTTCGATGCCTTTGCCTTGGTCAAACACATCTGAGAATCTCTGTTGTGCTCCTGTTGAAGACTTGCCTGACTGGTGTCCCTTCTGGTTTCTGATCCTATCTGCTGCCTCTGACTATGCTGATCTCTGGTTTCCTGGTTTACTGGCTTGTTCTGACTAACCTTTGACTTTGTAAATAGAGGGAGGGGAGAGGGAATGTGGGACTTTGAATGAAGCCATGGCATAACGTCATGGACTTCCATCCCTGGTATTTGGCAAAAAAGAACAAAACAGAGCAAAAAATGGGACTTTACGTGACACATGTGGCGAAGAATAGAGGATGGATATTGGTTAGACATTTTTATTTAAAAGTACATATTAATACACAAGTATATACATGATTCAGTATCCAAATGTATAAATGGTAACATGATTGTACAATGTCAATACAACCAACAATATGCATAGGGTAGAAAGGACACCGAAATCATAGGTACAACAGTTAATTAATGTAAAATAGAGTAAAAGTGGACTCCCCAATCCATCCATTAGATGTGTGTATTGCGGTTACCCGTACACAATGATAATGTGTGTGGGGCCATGGCTAAAGAATACCCCTTATTTAGGGAGTTACCCCATTGGCAAGTTTAAAAAATGCTATGACATAGTAAACAAGCTTGTGGCTCGACGCGTTTCGTGATCTAAAATCACTCATCAGGAGCAAACTGGTATGTCATCTAGGATAAAAATATAAAGAATTATTATAAATGATTACTATCATAGGGACCGAATGGGGGGGGTAGGAGCCCCCCAAGCAAGAAAAGTCCCATGAAAGTAAACCTACCATGCCCGCGCATGGGCGGCGCACCCCCAGGGTCCATAAGGCGCCCGGGAAACATCCTGTCCGGGGGCTGAGGCGGGAGGCGTGGTGGCGAGAACCCCAGGAGAAACCCTGCATGGAAAGGGACAACCTCCAGCAGTAAAAGACCTGTGAACAATGGTGGGAGCATTGAGTGAATGTGTGGTGATGTTAACTAAACAAATGAAGTGAGTGTAAACAGAGATCCAGAAGGTGGTGAAGGGAAAGGATTGAGAAATGTATATACTTGTGTATTAATATGTACTTTTAAATAAAAATGTCTAACCAATATCCATCCTCTATTCTTCGCCACACGTGTCACGTAAAGTCCCATTTTTTGCTCTGTTTTGTTCTTTTTTAACCTTAGACTTTGGCTACCGTACCCTGGCTATGTTTAGACTATGTTTACTTTTGTACCATTTTTACCATTATATTAAAAGGTGTGATTTTAACTGAAGTTTCTGTCTCCGTCTGATTCGTGGTTCCTGACAGTAAGCAAAGGCCATAAATTCAGAAGATGCAGGCAATCCACCTCTTGGATCAGTTTGCCATAGCTTTACAGACGCTCCTGAATCGCACTGCTCACCTGGATCCTCCCACAGTGGCTGTTCTGGTACAACCTGTGTTGCAGGCCATCCCTGCTGCTGCTCCAGTCTCTGTGCAGGCACCCGCCTCAAATATTACCTCTATAAGAGGTATGTCTGGTTCCACTCTGCTTCCCCAGTGATTTGGGGGTGATCCAGTTCAATGCAGAGGGGTTGGGATATACTTTGTGATGCTGCCCCAGGCGTTCAAGATGGACAGAAGCAAAGTAGGCTTTATTATTTCTTTGCTTTCTGATAGAGCCTTAGCCTGGGCAAACCCTCTATGGGTGATGCAAAAACCCATTGTCCTGAGTTACCCTGAGTTTGCGGCTTCCTTTAAAAGGGTATTTGACGTTCCCGCACGCTCCACTTCTGCTGCCAAGAGCCTCATGTCCATCAAACATAGTAAGAGAACTGTCGCCGATTACGCCATTGAATTCCGTACTCTGGCAGCAGAGGTCGCTTGGAACAATGAGGCCCTTGTGGCTGCTTTTTCTCATGGTCTCTCGGATAACATCAACGATGAGATAGCAACCCGAGACATACCTACGGATCTGGAAAAGTTGATCATGTTTGCCATTCTCATTGACTCCAGACTCTGAAACACACCTTCCTTTTAAGGAGCGCTTGCGGTAGCCTCCTGTACATTTGGCTCCGAGCTCTGCAGTCCCACCCTTGCTTACCTCACCTCCCATGCCTCCTGGTACCGAGTCCGCCAGTGAAGTAGAACCAATGAAGTTGTGCTTCACACATCTCTCTGCGGGTGAGAGGGCCTTTAGGAGAAGGGAGAGATTGTGCCTTTATTGTGGCCAGGCAGGTCACTTTTTGAAATCTTGTCCTACCCGTCCGGGATATGCCTGCACCTTGAGGTCTTGTAGGGGACAGACCTTAGGTGGTGTTGTTACATCCCTAGTTATCCTGAAGGATAAGCCTTTAGTTCCGGTTACCCTTTCTTGGTCTGAGTCGTCCATCGAGATACAGGCTCTAGCCGACTCTGGGGCTGCAGGCCTGTTCATAGATAAGGCCTTTGTGTCTAAGCACTAGATTCCGCTGCACCTTCATGCCACTCCACTTGCCATTGAGTCTATTGATGGGAGACCTCTACAGCCTGCCCATGTGACTCATGAGACTGCTCTGTTGACCATGGCTGTAGGGACTCTTCACCATGAGATAATCCAATTCCAAGTCATTTCCTCCTCCGTGCTTTCCATAGACATCTTCCCCTCAAACCTGGTGGCCCTCCGAGGGGGGGAGTAATTTAGGACTGTCAGGACTAGGCTCTCAGCCCTCCCTTCTCAGTGCTAAGATTGCTCAGCTGTCAGTTAATTGCCAGCACTCATCATTCCACAGTGGCTCACCTGGTGGTCATTTCCTGCTCGTCAGTCCAGGCTACAGCCAGCCCCTTATGGCTATTTAAACTGCCTGGTTCATTCCTTCAGTGCCTTCGCCTTGGTCAAACATATCTGAGAATCTCTGCTGTGTTCCTGTTGAAGACTTGCCTGGCTGATGTCCCTTCTGGTTCCTGGTCCTGTCTTCTGCGTCCGACTATGCTGATCTCTGGCTTCCTGATTTATTGGCTTGTTCTTACTACCCGCTTTGGCTACTGTACCCTGGCTATGTTTTGACTACGTTTACTTTTGTTCCATTTATCAGGTATGTACCAGGTATGATTTTAACTGCAATTTCTGTCTCCATCTGATTTCCTGACAGTAGGAGCCTCAGGGCCTAGTACTGAAAAGCTGTAGAGTAAACTGATCCAACCTGGTGGTGCTTACTAGAAGAGTATGGAAAAACTGGCTGGAATTAGATATCTGGTATTCTAGGCCGTCAATGAGTACTATCAGGATTTCATATCATTTCACTGGTGTTCTGCACTGTGAGACTCTGTCAGGATGCCAGATGTGATGTTTTGCTAGTAGTGTTGAAAGTGGAGTGGATATTCCTTTATTTCAAATAGCAGGCCTCAGGCTGGGAGCAATGTGACACAAGATGGTGGAGTTTCTCTACAAGACAGGTATGTGCTTGCCCTATCTGAAGAAGAAGCAGGATGGGACAGTTTGGTGCAAACCACTGCCTACCTAGGTCCCTTAGAAGTAAACGCGGTGAGATTTGGTTATTAAAACGGATCTTCTTCCTCCCCCGCACATTTTTTAAGCCCTGTTTACCTGGTTCTGGGTCGTGCTCTATTAAGGTACTCACCCACCAAATGGATTAAGTATTGTCCTGCTGTGATCGCTTCCCTTCTGCCTCCCCACTCTGTCCCTCACCACCATCTTCTTGCATGACATCATCGAAAAGCTGCTGGCTCATCCAGTCAATCTCCAAATGACATGCTGCTAGGCCCGTCCCCTGCTTCTTTATCAATGTAGGACTATGGCTCTTGTGATATGTGACGTACAGTATCTCACACCCCTCACATTTTTGTAAATATTTTATTATAACTTTTCATGTGACAACACTGAAGAAATGACACTTTGCTACAATGTAAAGTAGTGAGTGTACAGCTTGTATAACAGTGTAAATATGCTGTCCCCTCAAAATAACTCAACGCACAGCAATTAATGTCTAAACCGCTAGCAACAAAAGTGAGTACACCCCTAAGTGAAAATGTCCAAATTGGGCCCAATTAGCCATTTTCCCTCCCGGTGTCATGTGACTCGTTAGTGTTACAATGTCTCAGGTGTGAATGGGGAGCAGGTGTGTTTAAATTTGGTGTTATCGCTCTCACTCTCTCATACTGGTCACTGGAAGTTCAACATGGCACCTCATGGCAAAGAACTCTTTGAGTATTTGAAAAAAGAATTGTTGATCTGCATAAAGATGGCCTAGGCTATAAGAATATTGCCAAGACCCTGAAACTGAGCTGCAGCATGGTGGCCAAGACCATACAGCAGTTTAAGAGGACAGGTTTCACTCAGAACAGACCTCGCCATGGTCAACCAAAGCAGTTGAGTGCACGTGCTCAGCGTCATATCCAGAGGTTGTCTTTGGGAAATAGACGTATGAGTGCTGCCAGCATTGCTGCAGAGGTTGAAGGGGTGGGGGGTCAGCCTGTCAGTGCTCAGACTATTCGCTGCACACTACATCAAATTGTGGGGCGTTTGTCATTATGCACAATATCAGTCCTTCTCCCCCAAAAATCACAGCAAATAACATGGCCTCTTCTGAGGCCAAACCAACCCCGTACTGCAGTCCTTTATATAAGATAGGTTGTATTGTTAGCACACTGACACACGCCCAATAGAAGTACACGCCCACCAGTATCTTTCAATCTGTCTCTTCATATATGTCTAAATTTATTGCACCTGAATTAGTGCTAACAAGCATTAACATCAGTCCCTGGCTGCAATGAGCTTCCAATCTAAGACCCCATACACACTATTCAATTTTCTGCAGATTTTTTCCTTCAGATTTAGCAAAACCATGCAGTGTAACAGCCTGCCTGATTGCATACAAATTGAAACTCTTAAGGTTTAACCTCATATTATATAGTTTTAATAAATCTGAAGGCAAAAAAATCTGCAGAAAATCTAATGTGTATGGGGTCTAAAGTCCAAAAATAACTTGCTTATATTAGAGACTATTATTGTAGAACAGTGATATCATATCACTGTTCTACAATGTAGAACAGTGATATGATATCACTGTTCTACAATTATCTTCAAACTGTGTGTGAAAATTATAAATTAGCGGGGAGAAGCCATACCACTGTTCTAAGAACAGTGATATATCATATCACTGTTCTTAGAACAGTGGTATGGCTTCTCCCCGCTAATTTATAGTTTTCACACACAGTTTGAAGTTACCTCCACCTACACCTGATAGAAGTTTGACACATTCTTTTCATATTTAATCGCCCCTCTTGTCACTATACCGAAGAGGGTCGATTAAATATCAAAAGTGTGTGTCAAACGTCTACAAGATTCTTGTCACTATACCGAAGAGGGCCGATTAAATATGAAAATAGTGTGTCAAAATTCTACTAACATCTAAGATGTTAGTAGAGTTTTGACACACACTTTTCATATGTAATCGGCCCTCTTCGGTATAGTGACAAGAATCTTGTAGACGTCTGACACACACTTTTGATATTTAATCGGCCCTCTTCGGTATAGTGACAAGATTCTTGTCACTATA
>BLSH010552110.1:2167979-2192336 GCA_018402905.1 Glandirana rugosa | reverse complement strand
CTACAAAGAAATGGGGACAGGGAAATAACTAAAAGCATTTTTAAAAAATAAAAACATAAAAAAATCAAAAATGGAGGTGGATGTGGACCATCTTCAAACTGGGTCTGAAAAGTATTAATTAACGGTAGAAGCCATATAACTGTTCTAAAATCATCTTCAAACTGTGTCAAAAAAGTATAAATAAGCCGGGAGAACCCATATCACTGTTCTGCAAACATCTGGAAACTGTGTGTGTCACTTTAACTAAAACCGGGACATACTGAACTATTGTTCTGCAAACATCTGGAAACTGTGTGTGTCACTTTAACTAAAACCGGGACAAACTGAACTACTGTTCTGCAACGTCTGGAAACTGTGTGTGTCACTTTAACAAAAACCGGGACAAACTGAACTACTGTTCTGCAAACATCTGTAAACTGTGTGTGTCACTTTAATTAAAACCGGGACAAACTGATTCAACAGAATCCCTATTCTTCCACTTCTTGATTAGAGTTTAAACACCGCTGATTGACATTCTCAATTCCTTGGATATCTTTTTATATCCATTTCCTGTTTTATACAGTTCAAACACCTTTTCACACAGATCCTTTGACAATTATTTTGCTTTCCCTATGACTCAGAATCCAGAAACGTCAGTGCAGCACTGAATGACTGATGCAAGGTTCTGTCTGGAGTCCAGAAACGTATTGACCTTTTATACACACACACTAATTACAAGCAAACAGATCACAGGTAAGGATGGTTGCCTTTACTAGCCATCCAAACCCCTTTGTGTCAACTTGTGTGCATGTTATCAGGCCAAAATTACCAGGGTATGTAAACTTTTGATCAGGGTCATTTGGGTAGTTTCTGTCATCATTATGATTTAAAAATAGTAAACACAGTTGATTGATAATAAATGGCTTCAGCCAAATACTAACCATGAGTGAAAAAAATATTTTTGTGTTATCATTCATATTCTCTGAAAGATGGCCAAGAAATCATAAGTTCTGTCAGGGTGTGTAAACTTATGAGCACAACTATATATATATCAGGAATTGTGTGCCAAATATACGCCACTAACTTGTGTGGCTATGCCTGACACTATACCTACGATGACGACTGACCGTACACACATAGCGGAAATGAATGTTGCCAAAGCCAGAATTATGGCTGGATTAGTCATATTTCATCATGGAAGCCAATTTTCTTTTGGAAAGTTAGTGGGGGGTACAGACCTATTCAGCTATGATAAATAAAAAGTCCAAAATTTGCAACTGAGCTCCTATAACTGACACAAAATTGTATTTTTCATGGATATGAGATTAAACCTGCATTGGGTTGTTCTGTTGCCATTTTAAATACAATTGGTGCTTAGTACATTTTTAGCTTAAATTTATAGTATACAGGGATTCCTTTTACTAATGTATCTTGGCTCCCGATTAAGATTTGCTTGTCTGATTTTAAAAACATTTCTTTTCTCCAACCAACTCACATGAAGGTCTGGATCTCTGGACTAGACATTCTGTCTTAATTGCAGGAGTATTCAACAGAACTTTTCAACTTTTTTGGCAGAATAATTGGTCATTTTTTTTTCTTCGCCAAGACTGTTAGTCATATCAGTTTTTCTCAGCACGTTAAGCCAATAAATTGTCCATCTCCTTCAGACACTGAGGAAAAGTTTATCAGCCTCCTGTTGTATTTAAAGAGGATTCTTCTTTCAGCATGGATTATTTAAGCATAAGGTGTTTACAACATTTACCTCCATGCCCATACCGCTAATGACCAATAAAGCAAACATTTTCCTTTTAATGGGTAAACCACCACTTCTTTTTCCAAGTGTTATAGAATTGACTGCCAAATACAAACTGTTTAATATTTTTTTTCAAAAATGTGCATAATCAGTGACAAATAATAAACTGCGAATCAGTCTGTCCCCAACAATCCAGGCATTCCCTAACTGAGGGCCACCATCTTGCCTCTTTCAATTCATAAAGAAGTCAAGCTTGTAGGCAGGTTGGTTTGATTGTTGTCCAGGTTGTTTGGGAAGTTCCTTCGCACTTTCCCAGGCATTTTCTGGGCTCAGCCCTCAATCCCATGCTGCAAATAACAAGGGGGATGGCTTTGCTCAGAAGGTTCTTTGCCGGCAGCCTCCATGGGAAGCATTGTAAGGCCAAAAGTTAGGACATAGACCTTTGGGAAGGTACTCACCAGGTAGTCTGGGTTTAGCTAGACAGGAAAGAACTGCATTGTATTGTTGGACTGCATTTTTTTGAGTTGTCCAGGAAAGCCTGTTCAACTGTTTCATGTCTGATCTGAAGTTATTCAAGGGATGCATGGAGGTACATGGCATATCTAGAAGAACAGGGCCTGTAAAGCACATACAAAGTGAAGAGGAAGGAACAGAAGGCCACCACAAAGGGTTAACTCAGCAGAGGAGCTGGCGAGAAGTGTGTAGTTGCTACGAGTAGCCATGAACTGGTGGGAATGTAATATCAGCCAGACAACAAGAAGTGGTACAAGGCATCGGTGACAGGTCCTCCTGTAGCGCGGGAGTCAGTTCTCTGCCTCACTCCCTAGTGGGTGGTTCCCCAAAAGTGATCGAGACCAACCCATGGTACAGAGACTCCAAGGACCTAGATGTATGGTGGGTCCACGCTTAGTGCACGACGGGATGTAATTCTTGGGAGTGAGGTGGCTGAGGTAAGCTGGACTGGCAGAGTGTCTTACAGAAGGCATCTGTATGTGGCCATGCACCTGCACAAGGTATACATCTCACTTCTAATCCGTTCCGCCTTAATGTTGACTTTTACTTGAACTCAGCCCCGCCTGATCCCGGGCATTAGTGAGAGAGTATATGCAAGCGGTACCCCCCACATGCAGGGTGAGTAGGCCCCACCCACAAGATGTCAGAAACAGTTCACACATTAAAGACACCTGTGCTCTGTGACAGTCAGGGGCCATTGTTCTCAGCAGGGCACTAGACCTACTGTGTGTCAGCAGCAGTGGGGAGTGAACAGAGGAAGAAACAATAGGCGGCACTCCAAAAGTAATGCTGGTGCTGTATTTATTGAACATAATCAGCCATACAGGGCACAAAGCAGTGGGGAGTGGATAGAGATGGATATGAAGACTTTGCTATTGACATTTAATATAATGTGTACATTTGAGTATAATTGACAACACTGTTTAGTCTATTTACCCACTTTTTTGGGGAACAGGAAGAGTTTGAAAACACTATCAGGGAACCACAAATTCTACATGCTAAAGTTCCCCTGTGACCACTTTTGGGTTTGCTCAGCTTGCAGCAACATCTTTCTGCACTGGATATTGGCCCCATAATAATCAATTACAGCTAAGCTTTAGCATAAGGACATAGAGGGCTACAAGCAAATAGTCCTACAAGAGCTTAGTGATAGAACTTCAATCCTGCAGTGCAAGCAAACAGGGTGTCAAAGAAAAGTGTTACTTATACGCATAAAATTGATAGGTAGATTTGAAGCTGCATTATAAAGAGTTACTTGGACCAGCATAAGGTTTCTCTTGTTGACATATAAGTTGCTTATGACACAATTTGAATCATCCAATGAAGACACCTTCAGAAGAAGGTTGCCCCTCCTCTTTTTTTGTTCATCATGACCTCTAAGAACCAAGAATGGATGGTGAGCATGTAGACCATAACTACCTTTACCTTCCTTCTCCTTTTTGCTGATCCACCATTTAAAATCTTTCACTAAGTTACTTAGTGCTCAGATGGATAATTATTCATTCTTTACAATAGAATATTTTTTTTATTGCTAGAGAACTTGTGAAAACAATATAAAATTATTTAATTGCTAATTGCAGAAAAAAAATGTTTGCTGACCATCCTGTGATGGAAACTGCAACTGTTAATCCTCCAGCAAATATGAGTTATGTTTACTTAATTGTACTGATGATTTGAGGTTTTTTTCAATCTTGTTGCACAGCAAGACTGTGGTAAACAGGGATATTAAGACAGATTATGAGATAGATTTGTTATAAGAGTTTAGCTTCATAGATTCCTCCTTCTCCTGTTGTAAAGTACCACTGTGTCTGAATAAAACCAGCCCTTGACCAACTTTCATTGTGCGTCTGTCTGGAGTAAAAATCTGTCTTAGACAGCCCTCTACAAATTTATTTCAATTGGCTGCCTGGGATTCCAGGCACAGAGGTCTCAAATATACATAAAAACTGTGCCAAATGCTTTGCTAAATAAGAGACAGCCTGCTTTGGGTTTCATTTTCTCACTAATGTACTGTCAGGGTGGCCTGACAAGAGTGAAAAACTTTGGGTTGATTGGCTTTCCCAACACAGTGGTGAGTAGTTGGTACTAATATTATCTGATAATGCTTTAGATTCACTCATCTTCACGTTTGGCAATTGCATCTTTTGTGTAATATTGGTTTACACAGCTTGTGAAATGGAGGGATCAGAATTTTATTTAAAGGGTTAATTCACCTTTAATTGAAAAAACTTATGCAGTCCCTAAACACCATTACATAATCCTAAACTAGTTAGATTTAAAAAGATGGTGTATGCCTTTTTCACATTGAGAGAAGCCTGCCCTAATACTCCAACTGTTTTCAAAGCTCTATCCTGTCTTTTTTTTCATAACAGAGTAGTCATTTGGATGTGTGCCCCCTAGCAGTATAGAAAAGAGCACCTTTATCCAGTGGCCTGCACGTGTTTAGTGTGTTCTCTCTCCTGTCACAGCCACTGAGCTCATCCATGGCAACAGGAGAACACACTGCCGATGTGTGGAGCCCAGGTGAAGGATAGCGCTTGCTTCTGTTCCACTAGGGAGTACTTATCCTAATCATTACTCTGTCCTAGAAAGAAGACAGGATGAAGCTTTTTCAATGATAAGTGTCAGGACCCGGATTGAACTTACTACCTCTGCTGTGTCTGGTGATGTCTCTTCTTGCTGAGTCCCCTGAGATTCCAGATAGTACCTTGTCAGATCCATTGGGCAAATTCTGCCTTGTGCCTTGTATATGCTGAACCTTGAATTCTTTGCTCCTTCCATGAACTTCCTATTTAAGCCACGCCTTTGCACTTCTGATTGCCAGATTATTGGGCTCTCTCCAGCCAATTTCTCACTCTTGTCACTTCTGCTGCCATCCGTATCTCCGCTATCACTTATTACTGACTTTTGGCTTGTTCCGCGATTATGCTTCAGCTTTATTCCTACCTGCTATCTCTGTTGCTCGAATCCAGCTTGCTCACCTCCTGGTGGGGCGATCCTGAGGACCGTGACCAGGTATTAGCATGCAGTGAAACCCATCTCCACCATCAGGAGTTCTGGTGAATACTGGTTAGTTTTGGGGTAAGCTTCATTTATTACAAAAATGGTTTACAGGTATGGAAATAGCATTAAAGCATATTTTTTTTTAAGCTGATTACTTTATATAATGATATTTAGAAACTGCATACGGCAGGGTTTCTCACCCAGGGTTCCATGAAACCCTACGTTTTCTCCAGATGTTTCTAAGGGTTCCTTGAGCAATGAGTGATTTCTGCCTCTCAGATAAGTTTCCTGCAACACCATTGATCTTTTTAGTTATTTGTAAGTGGGTCATTTTTCCCAATAACTACAAGTGTAAGGGTATTTTTTCCCATTGACAATCTAATGTATCATGAGTTGTATACAGTATATAGTATATTTTAGCAGGGGTTCCTTGAGACCAGAAAGTTATTCTAAGGGTTCCTCTGTGTTGAAAAGACTGAGAAATTCTAGCATACGGTGTTTATTAATGAAGGTGAACTAACCCTAACCCAAAAAAAGGGTTGGATTTTTTTTTCAATTAGATGAAATAAAATGTGCAAGACTCAGGCAACTAACCAGCAAACACATGTCACTGCTATAACTAGTCTAAACAAAGAAAAAGTTAAAATCTTGTCTAGATTGCTGCATGTTTTCTGCTTTTTGCACTCTTGGGGAAGCTTCAGCTCAACAAAAAAACAGCACTGAGACAAGGGACATAAACTTTACAAAGCATGTGTTATCTGCAGAAACAGAACAGCAGAGAGGAATATGGAGATGGCAGTTGTCTGTCTTGTCTCTAATTATAGCAATGTGTTATTCCAGTTCGCGCCTCTGCTTTGGGATCATTAGAATTCCCAGAATATATTAGCTTAACAGCAGCCCATTTGTAACACATATTTGGCACACAAAAATAACCTGTATGTTAAATTACTTTTGCTTGAAAGTTTAGACATTTACTGCAGTGGAACTCTGTCTTTCCACCAGCATTGTCCGAAAACCTACACACGGAGCATACGTTTAGTTAAAGCTGAACTCCATGCAGCTCTGTACTTATTAGAAATCAATAAGCTCATGTTTTTTTCACATTGATTTACTGTAGTGTAATTGCCTGAGTTTCAATAGATATCAGGCTCATACAATCCCCTATGCAGCAGCTCTCAGACCTGAAGATGAAGGGGCAGGACTGGGAGCTAATCAGGTATACCATATGCAAATGTGCTAACAATGAACATGCTGATAGAAGAAGAGAGCAGAGTGAGTAGTGAGATTACCTCATCAGTCTACTGCTGCTTTTTTACTGTACATTATAGACTATAAACAGCCATGGTGGTGCTCTTTGTACAGGCATGTTCCACCAGTCTTACTATCTACAAGCCAGTTCTGAACAATAACATGCAATTGATGCTGGATAAAGTGAATGCAGAGAGATGGTGGCTGTACAGAAGCTGGAGAATATTAGCAGCCCTTAAATACAAGAAAGTTTAGAAAAAGCTTAAAGGAGGCATGTCAGCCAGTGATGTCAAGGCAACAGAAATACAGGCACTCGCCACATCACCTAGTTATGTAGCCCTATGGCCTAGAGCCTATACATGAAAGTGGCAACACTACCACAGCATTTTCAGCCTGTAGTTAGGCTAAGTATAGGCTAGGTCAGTGTTTCTCAGCCTTTTCTCAGTGAATACACCCTTTAAAAGTATGCATAATCTTGAGGAACCCCATTCTAAAATGTATGTAGCCATGTGCCCCCTTGGGGGTGGCTGGTAGTTGTGGTCCACCTGCCCACTGCCATCAATCACATGATTTCCACACACCCGGAGTCACTGAACAGGCCGGTACTTTGTTTTTGTTGTTTTATTTAGGGGTTAAACTTGGAAGGGGATAGGGATGACTGTGGGATGCCCAAGAATCAATCACGGGACCTTCTATATACATCGCCGTATTAGGGTGACCACATTTCCAAACTGCCATTCAGGGACAATTTTGGCAAGGACCGGGGGGGGGGGGGGTTTGGCAGCGGGTGATTTGTCAGGTGAATGGCTGGTGTTAGCATTATGTGGTGTCAGGATGTTCAAATCACATTATTACTATTATTCTATTACTACATTGTAATATATAATGAAATTGTTCAACCAACCATAATGCAGAATTAGTGGGAACCCTGATCTTGTCACTTGCCACCAGATGCAGCTTGTCCCTTGCCACCGTCGCCTGCCACCAGATGCAGTGTGTCACTTGCAACTGTCGCCTGCCACCATAGGCAGTGCGTCACTTGCCACCGTCAATGGCTGTACTTATTAATAAATCAGGGACACCTGCAGTAGAGCATGCTAGAACTGTCCCGGAGAAGATAGAGGAAGTGGGTGGCAGTGGTGTCACTAGGGTTGGTGTGACCCCCCCTCCACCAAGTATAGTCCCACATCAGTATAGACCCGCTTCACCAAGTATAGCCCTGCCTCAGTACAGACCCCCCCCACTAAGTATAGACTCTTGCCCTCAGTATAGACCCCCCTCAGTACAGACCCCCCACTAAGTTCAGACCTCCCTAATAAGTACAGGCCCCCTCTCAGTATAGACCCCCACTAAGTACAGACCCCCAAAAAGTACAGACCCCCTCAATATAGACCGCCCAATAAGTACAGACCCCCCCCACTAAGTACAGACCTCCCCCCCTCAAGACAGAACGCCCCCACAGGACAGATCCCTCGCATGAGTATAGACCCCCCTCCCTCTCCCCTTGTGCTAGTAGGGAAGTAGGGGAGGGGTTAGATATGTGCTGGGGGGCATTTTTCAACTTCAACAGCTTAACATAAACCTCAGATCAGCTCAGAAAATGCAGAGAGGTGTCCCTCCTCCAGTCCCTGTGTACATGTAATGATGTACATAGCCGAGGAGGGGGAGGTGGCTTCAGTCCGCTCTGCTGTATGAGGCATGAAGGGAGGCAGTCATACCGGAGATCGCGGTGCAGGGCCAGCGGATCAGTGTTGTTGGAGCGCCTGCCCCTACTGACAGCCTCGTCCATGGTGGAGTCTGGAGAGCGTTTGGCGCAGAGGAGGAGGAAGTTAACTCCTCCTCCGCTTTGCACGCTGGGTAAGGAGTCTGTCACATTCTTGACGTCACTGGTTGCTAGATGCCAGGCGGCTCTAGCAACCAGTTACCAGAGTCTCAGGAGGAGGTGGAGGTATAGGGAGTGCCCGCGGTTTTGCTCACTCTGACAGTTTCATTATGGGACATTGTATTGTCCCAGAATGAAGGTGCCCAGAATCCAGGACAAACCTGCCAGATGCGGGATTGTCCCAGCACATACACTTGCTGACCATTACTCTTCTCCTTCAATCCTCCAGCACATACACTTGCTGACTGTTACACTTCTCCTTCCTCTCTCCTGCACACTACTTGTTTTTACCGGCCTGAAAGGCAATTTATCAGACCTCCATAATGCTTCCTTTTCCACCACAGCTAGCACATGGTGAGGCCTGCTCTTACTACTAGCAGGACCTCCGGACCACCCGTTGTGGGCAAGGGTCACAGGCTCCCAGTTGTGAAGCCATGGACCCTAATTTGTGTAGCTAAGTACGTTGGTGCTAGCTGGGCACTAAATGAACTACAACTCCCAGCCCATCCATCTTCTAGGCCCCTCCGGCCTGCCTCACTATCCAGTGGCCCTCCTTCCCCTGCTTGGCTTCTCCGACCTCTATAAACTGTCCACTGTCTTCTCCCCAGCCTGCTCCAGCCTTCTCATCCAACTCCCAACCAGTGGATCCTTTAAAGAGCCTTTAATGTAGCCTCTCTGCTGCTCTCCTGCTCCCTTGTGCTACTCCAGGATGATGACTCCTCTCCTGGCTGCACCCGAGCCTCTAGGCCTCAAGGTCCATCACGGGTGAGGCCTCCACAGCACCTCTGCTACATTCTCCACTCTTCCACTCAAACTCTCCTCCCCCTGCGTGGCAGATCACTGTATTTAACCATTTCAGCCCCGGGAGGATTTACCCCCTTCCTGACCAGAGCACTTTTTGTGATTCGACACTGCGCCGCTTTAACCACTTCAGCCCCAGAAGGATTTCACACTTTAGGACCAGAGCACTTTTTGCGATTCGGCACTGCGTCGCTTTAAATGACAATTCCGCGGTCATGCGACGTTGTACCCAAACGAAATTTGCATCCTTTTTTTCCCACAAACAGGGCTTTCTTTTGGTGGTATTTGATCATCGCTGCATCATTTCTGATCGCAGCTATAAACAAAAGAAAAGTGACAATTTGGCAAAAAATCCCACATTTCTTACTTTTTGCTAAAATACAAATCCAAAAAAAAAAATACAAAAAAACATTTTTTTCATCGGTTTTGGCCGATTTATATTCTTCCTCATATTTGTGATAAAAAAAAATCGCAACTGCCGTTTATTGATTGGTTTGCGCAAAAGTGGCCACGTTTACGGATGATGAGAATTAATTTCTGGGGTTTTTATTTTTTTTATTTTTTACTAGTAATGGCGGCGATCTGCGATTTTTAGTGGTACTGCGATATTGGGGCAGACATGTCGGACCATTTTGACACTTTTTTGGGACCATTGGCATTTATATAGCGATCAGTGCTATAAAAATGCTGATTACTGTGTAAATGCCATTGGCAGTGAAGGGGTTAACCTGCAGGGGGCGCTCTAAGGGTTAACTGTGTTCCCTGGGCGTGTTCTAACTGTGTGTGGGCTGCCCTAGCAGGGGAAGGGAAGTGATCACAGCTTCCATGTAGAGGAAGGCTGTGATCACAGCCCTTCCCCCTCTCACAGAACGGAGGTCCGTGTTTACTTACACGGACCTCCGTTCTTTGAGTGCGGGGGGGGGCATCGCGGGTAGCCGGCGGCGATCAAGTCCGCCGCACCCACTCGCTGGCCCCCCCTGAACACAGCGGCGCACGCACGCTCACAGTGCGTGATCTCGCAGCTGCCGTCGTATGACGCCGGTTTGCGATATCGAGCCACTTTGTCGCCGTCAACCTGTGGTTGACAGTCGGCAAGTGGTTAACTGACAATTGCACGGTTGTGCGACATTGTACCCAAATAAAATTGACGTCCTTTTTTTCCCACAAATAGAGCTTTCTTTTGGTGGTATTTGCACCTCTGCAATTTTTATTTTTTGCGGTATAAACAAAAAAAAGCTACAATTTTGAAAAAAGAACAATATTTTTTACTTTTTACTATAATAAATATCAAAAAAAAAAAATATTAAAAAAAATGATTCATTAGTTTTGGCCGATATATATTCTTCTACATATTTTTGGTAAAAAAAAATCGGAATCGGCATATATTGATTGGTTTGCGCAAAAGTTATCGCGTCTACAAACTATTCATTTATGGCATTTTTATTATTATTTTTTTTTTACTAGTAATGACGCCGATCTGCAATTATTGCCACTTTTTTGGACCATTGACATTTATACAGCGATCATAAATTTAAATAGCCACTTATTACTGTATAAATCACTGACAGGGAAGGGGTTAACACTAAGGGAGCGATCAAGGGGTTAACTGTATTCCTTCACTGTGTTCTAACTGTACGGGGGCTGGGCTGGCAGGGACATAATAGATCTCACTGATCCCGATGACAGGGATCAGTAGATCTGTCATGTCCCCCCTCACAGAACGGAGAACCGCCATGTTTACATTGACGGTTCCCCGTTCTGCCTCTCTATTAGGCGGTTGCGGGTCACCAGTGGACATCGAATCTGCCCAACCCGTGGGCATGCCCACGAGGCGGGCGCGAGATCACGCCGCCGCCGGCTGTGAGTGTGCGCAGGGAGTGCGCAAAGGGGCAGACGTCCATGGACGTGTCCCCGACAATTCTGGTCTGCGTTGTGCCCGTCTTTCGGCTATAGCGTTGATCTGTACTGGTTAAGGAGGCCTGCCCCCTGCCAATCCAGGTTATGGATTGGTCAGGGCTCCTAAACATACATCAGAAAGGGACACCTCTTCATCCATCCCTTTTTCCAGAACCTTCTGGCCCCAAAGAGGAGGAGTATCCAAGGGATATTCCTTCCTGCAATCTCCAGCCCTCCCTGAGCCACTCCCCACCCCAGATCAAACCAATCAGGCCTGCACTCACTGTCAGGCCTGACTACAAAAACACCTATCACTATGGGGGCACTAAATTTAAAAGAAAAAAAAAACGAATAGTATGTCGTAGTTGCATCCACACACATGGGCCACCCAACAAGAGGTGATTTATTCCTCCACCCTTGCAAACTAGTACTGATTAGTACTCCAGCATTTCTCTTCTCCCTCAATTTGTCTCCCTTACATAGCTAGCGAGACTGTAGTGCTGACAGAGAGGGGCATGGAGGAGCAAACAAGGATGCCATGCAGATGCCCAATGTCCTTCTTATCAGCTAAGGATTACAGGATGCCATTGACTGGCCCACATGATGCCCAGGGTGGTAATGCTGCACAATAAAAACCTGTGGCTTTTGTGTAACAAAATAGTAGGCTTAATCCACTTGCTGCTTGTTGGCAATTGCAAAGGCACCCCTGAAGAACCCAGAAGGCACCCAGGATGAAAAAGGCTGGGCTAGATCATATGGTATTTTTTTTTCACAGGGAGTACAGAAATACGTGTAATTTTAAATATACTTGTACATAATAAACAAAATAAGGCCACTTCATGGCTTAGATTTAAATGCACTTTAAATTGAAAGTGAATTTATACGTTGCCCACTTGGGGCAAAGCAACATGTTCACTTGAATATAACCCTCCCTAGCAGAATATGTTCACTTTTCTTTCACTCTGTAAGCTCTGAGTCACCAAAGTTGTAGTTTACACAGGATTTTTTAGCTAAGTTGGGACTACGGCCAGCCCAGGTTTTCTTAAACCTCTTTAGGACCACTTTCTTTTTGTCATTAATATAATAAAAAATAAAAAACCCAGAAGTGATCAAAAGAAAGTTCTATTTGTGTAAAAAAAACATGACATACATTTAATTTGGATATAGGGTTCAGGACCACACAATTACCAGTTGAGGTAGCACAGTACTAAATATGGCCTGGTAATGAAGTGGGTAAAACCCTCCTGGAGCTCAAGTGATTAAAGGATAAGTTCACCTTTGATCTACCTGCTCTCCAGTGACTGTCTGCAGGTACGGAAAGTATGGGAAATCAGCTATACTGAGATTCTGCAGGAGCCTGACATTCCACCAGCAATCTGCTGATCATGGGTGCAATGCTCTGCAGGTTCCAGAAAAGAAAAACGTGCATTTAGTATATATATATTTTTTTAAAGGTAAAATTAGCCTTTAAATTACACTGGTCTTATTTTATCCATGTGTCCTAAAATTTCAAATATCTGAATCACCAAGAGCTATCAAAATGAAAAACTTGCCTCCAAAATCTTCCAGGACAGCAATGATTGGTTCTTCCAATTACAGGAAACACAAGCAAAACAGTGAAAAACATTCCTATCCCCTCCATTTCTCAGTTTTGATTGTGTTTCCAACCATCCAGGAGCATCAAAATGTTTATATTTTCTTGTCCTGACCAGATGGCAGCTGGGTCAGCAGTCTTTCTCTTGACACATATCTGTTCGGCTTCTATGCCTTGGCCTTTTTGTCCTCATCAGAGGGTCCCTTTTTTTCTAGGACCCTGCCCTTTGGTTAAACGTATGCAGGGGTCGACTCCTGACTGGCTGGTAAGTCCTGTCCCACTCCTCCCTCTTCTAGGGAACTTGTTAGTAACCCACAGGTTTTTCTGGAAGTGGGTGTTTGTGGCCTCAGCTTTGAAAAGTAGTGTGTAACCCAAGCCTTAGCTTTGGATTGCCACAGCATCAATTTCTAGTGGCTCGCACTTCTAGTCATAGCCAGTCACAGCCAAAGTAACTAATGTTCAAAATCCTCTCCTGTGCTTCATTTTATTTTTTACAGTGCCACCATTGGGCGCACTCTTCTATACTGACTGTGAGCAACAGTAAAGGTTAGTCACTTTGGCTGTAACTGGTAAGTGTGTTGGCAATGTGCACCTTGCTTTAAAAAGTTAGTTTTTGAATACTGTGTATCATTAGAAATCTTCCTCTGTCTTTTGGATGTGCTGGGCTTCTAGTGTGTCTATTCCCCTTTAGGGAGGAATAGTTACTTGCTGGCCTGTAAGCCTTTATTGCTGGGTATGTCCCAGGATGTGTAATTTGTTTGACTATTGTTAAGGACCACACAATACAGACCCTTGATGAGGCAATATAGCTTCTATATACAGGGTGGGCCATTTATATGGATACACCTTAATAAAATGGGAATGGTTGGTGATATTAACTTCCTGTTTGTGGCACATTAGTATATGTGAGGGGCAAAACTTTTCGAGATGGGTGGTGACCATGGCAGCCATTTTAAAGTCGGCCATTTTGAATCCAACTTTTGTTTTTTCAATAGGAAGAGGAAGTTTCTGACCACTTATAAAATGTGTTCAATGTGCTGCCCATTGTGTTGGATTGTCAATGCAACCCTCTTCTCCCACTCTTCACACACACTGATAGCAACACCGCAGGAGAAATGCTGTCACAGGCTTCCAGTATCCGTAGTTTCAGGTACTGCACATCTCGTATCTTCACAGCATAGACAATTGCCTTCAGACGACCCCAAAGATAAAAGTCTAAGGGGGTCAAATCGGGAGACCTTGGGGGCCATTCAACTGGATTGGTTGTCGTGGGCCAGAAACTTGTAAATAGCTCATGAAAGAATAAAGTTACGTTAAAACCAAGCACACCGTTGTTTTTCTTGTGAAATTCCCAATAAGTTTGATGTGTCACATGACCCTATTTCTATTGAAAAAAACAAAAGTTGGATTCAAAATGGCCGACTTCAAAATGGCCACCATGGTCACAACCCATCTTGAAAAGTTTCCCCCCTCACATATACTAATGTGCCACAAACAGGAAGTTAATATCACCAATCATTCCCATTTTATTCAGGTGTATCCATATAAATGGCCCGCCCTGTAGATTTGCAAATATATGAAACTAACTATTGGGGTTAATTTACTAACGGGAAATCGACTGTTTACTTTGCACTGGAAGTTGCACTTTGCAAATGAATTCTCCCCAGAGCTTGGTGAACATGGTGAAATTTCACTTTGCAAGGAATACCCATTCACATGCAAGGGAAAAAGGCAGTATTTTGCTTGCATGTGGCTGGATGATTGAAGTCAGCAGAACTTCACTTCATTCACTTAGCTCTGGAAAAAATTCCCTTGCAAAGTGCAACTTCACCTCCAAAGGGAACATTCTATTTGCCTTTAGTAAATTAACTCCATAGTGTTTAAGGTTTGCTGGCTATTTCTTTATTTTGGATTTATCCAGTGCCACCACTGACTGAGCATCCTTCTATACTAATTGTGGGCAACAGTGTAGGACAGGATATTGAATATTGCTAAACTTGACTGCTGAGAGGAGCCTGGGATGCCAAACAATTCTGCCATGGACATTGTCTCGGCAGCAACATGTGTGACAAGAAATGTTGATTTCTTGCTGGAGTGTGTCCCATGACATCTGTCCCACCTAATCAAGTACTAAATTCTTTGTCGATGGTAGGTAAAGCAGTTGCCTATATAGTGAACATAACTCTTGAATTGGCCAAAATGTTTACTCAATCAACTGCTTTATTGAATTCTGCCAGGAGCGCCATTTAGTTTAAATCCTAAGGTGTACATTTAATTTATATGTTTAAGTTGCAGGAATACCCTTTGAAGGTAACTTACTTTTTGGTTCTGGATTGGATACCGTTCTGTCCAGGTCTGCAGAAACAAAAGATTCAAGAAAAGAAAAAACATAACCAACGTTTTTCTCATAGTTTGTAAAAGCAGTCGCAACAAGCAAATAAGTCCCACAAGCAGAAAAAGGTCTCTTTATTAAAGCAAAGTGTAAAGAAGGCTTGCTTTGTTCCCATCCAGAATCTGCCAATAATGACACAAAGTGACTCGGCATCATTGGGAGGCTGGCCCAGTTTTATCAACCATGGGCAAAATTGCAGATCCATACTAGTCCATATTGGTCCATACATGTTACAACTTTTATAAGAGGGATATTGTATGGAATTTTTAGCTCCCCCATCTATTTTCCTGAACAGACTGCTGATGGTTCCAGTAAAGCTGCTCTAAAAGACTGCATTCAGACCTTTTCCCTACAAGGTGTAATAATTCCATTACCAGGAAATCAAACCTTTCAGGGATTTTACTCTTGTGTTCTGGTTCAGAAAGTGTAAAGTAAAGAATGATGATAGATTCAAAGAAGTTGAACAAGTCCCTAGAACACAAGAAGTTTAGAATGGAGAACATTAACACGGTGCACTGTATGGTCTCTTTGGACTTGCAAGATGCATACCTACATGTCCCTATTCCAATCTAGAACATGAAAAGTTCCTACAATTTGCTATACTATTAGAGCAGTGAATTTGTCATTGGCAGTTACACACCTTGCCTTTCAGTCTCTCAGTGACCCCTAGAAGTTTTGCATTGTTTTTTTTTTGTAGCAGAAGTTATGTCTTATTGTCTGACTTCGAAAATCTCTCCTTCCTTATTTGGACAATATCCTTCTTTATACTCCAATGAAAGAGAAGGTTGTAGGAAATCTACAAGTAGTCCTTTTTGCCTTAAAGAATTTAGGTTGTCTGATTAACAAAGAATCTTCGATTACAGCTCAGACCAGAATGTTTTTGGGCTACCAGATCAACTATTTGACTCAAAAGACTTCTCTACCAAACATAAAAAATGCTGAATGTAACCCAACAGGTTCCTTCAGTGGAGGAAGTCGTCATAAGAGAAATATTGAAGCTCTTGGGTCTAATGATTTCCTTAATTACAACCTTACCTTGGGCCAACTATGCCCAAGAGCTTTTCAGGCTTTCCTCTTGTCTCAATAGGATCAGGAAAACGATTTTGTGGATGCGAGCATTGAGCGCAGTCATGTCCAGTAAAGATCACAGCAAATGCCAGCTCTTGGTGCTGAGGAGCCCATGCAAGGTCTTCAAGCCCAGTGCGCCTAGTCAATTCACTACACTGTCGGAAAAACAATACAGCTAATGCTTATCCTCGTGCAGCTAATGCTCATTTTTGCATAGTTAATGCTCATTCTCATGCAGCTACTACTCATTCCTGTGTAGCTAATGCTTGTGCACATGTACCAGCACACAGATAAGCTTAGGCTAGTATCCAGTGTGCACTGATACATAGGCACATTCATGTCTACGCACATTGGTACCAAGCTGCCTAATTTAAGGAGATCCTGGTGTGTGCTAATTGATGGATGTTCCTCGGCTTTCCCTTGACCTGTGTTCCTGCTTTTTCTGATTGATCATCCATTGCTGAACTGGCTCGTTCCTGACCTTGCTCTGTGGATTCTGGATACCGACCTCGGCTTGCTTCTGACTATTTATGTCTGCTTCCTGTCCACGCAGCTGCCTCACTGTGTATGACCCTGGCTCATCTTGACTATGTCTCTGTCTGTGGCAATCACTAGCTACCAAGCTACTGGCACCCATGCTTCTTTGAGTCTTGTACCTCTGTCACCACATTCAGAGGTGCTCGGACCAGAGCTGCAAGGGAAGCCCCCTTGTAAACTTGTCCTCCAACCAAGGTAGGTGACATACACCTTATTTAAAACTATAGTATTTAGGCCCGGTGGGGCTGTTGATCATCAAGGCACCACGTAAAATGTTACTTGTTTCTATTGTTCTCAGGGCCTAGTCCTTTCCACTGTGGACTTTAAGATGTTGAATGCTCTTACCACTCCAGATTCTTCATTAAAGTTTCTGACTTTAAATATTTATTTTTCTAGGAATGTTCCAGGACAGCAAAACTACTTTCCACCCTTTTGCATGTGATTCATTTATTTTATAATATTTTTTTATTCATGCACTGGTGCAGATAGTCTAATTTCAATTTAACTGTTGCACTATCATTTTCCAGAGCTAGTTAGAATTTGATGGTTAAAATTTGCATTACTTGCTCCAGTGTAGGTGGCCATACCCACTATTATAATCTCTAGGGAAATTTGAGAGGCACATCTTTTACGTTACATTCTCTATGCTTACCCTAGCTGGAGCCATCAAATCACTTTAGGATCCAATGGCAAATCTCACTGGTTAAGCAAAATCTATTTAATGGCGAAAATATGATTGCATAAGCAAAAGAATATTAATATAATATATGGTAATTTTTTATATTGCAAGAAAATTACATAGGTGTATGTGTGGTGGCTCAAGTTTTTTCCTTTGCTGAAGACAATGTATTAAAACTCACTGTTTCAGTACTGAAAAAATATGTGTGGCAAGATTTCAGAGGTGCAAATTGAAACATTTTTATCCAGCAACTTGTAACTCCCTCTCTAATTTGCCCTAAGTTTGTATGGTCTTGTAAATGATCAACATAGTTACAGCATTCTCCTTGAAACCAGAGACAGAAAGCACTGAGGCAAGTCCACCCAACCCCCCCAAGCGAAAATCCCTGTTAAGTCATTCCTAAATTTAAGAGTTCTACAACATCCAGGTTTGAAAGAAGGCCCTTGGAATTATAAGCTTTAAAGTTTGCCTTCACAAAAACTGCTGAATGTACTTTTCAGCAGTTGTTAGAACGGAACAAAGAGAAACCTCCACTCCAATTGCTCTTAGGAATTTCTCCCATCTCTGACAAGGCTTTGGAATGGAAAGGGGAAGGTGGATGCTTTTAAAACATGGTTACTAGATTTTCAGAGGCTCCATAGCCTTGTTTTATTTGATGACAATGAAAACATGCTTTCAACAAAAAGCTAATTCTTTGCTAATGCTATTGTGTCATGTTTTCCACATTGGGTCTCAGGTCCCATACACAGCTTAGAGAGTATTCCTAAGTTTTATCAATCTCTCCAAGAAATAGTTTATTTGCTGAACTAAATGCAAGGTACCGCATTCTCCTAAATGCCTTCACCAAAAGAGCTGGAACTGAAAACATGAGCAGCTGGCATACGGATTATGGAACATCCCATTGCTTCATAATACAAGCCTTAAGGACAAAAAGAAGTCCTTTTCCCCACATAATGGAAAGTATGGCAGTTCTGTACATTTTATATTATATTTTATAGTTATTATAGTGGTCTAGACTTAAAATATGTTAATTTTTTTTTTATATTCATGTAAATATGAAATATTAAGTATGTAAATTTCCAATATTTACAGTTTCTTTACCTACTGTTGTAAAACGCATGTTGTTTACACAGCTCAATAACTGAAGGTTGAAATATTACTCAGTGTCTCCTTCCAACTTTCATAGTCATCCAAGGTTTCACTTAGTTTGCCTGAAAAAAGACCACTTTTGTTATGTTCACTCAACAAAGGTTTGTTTATAGGTAGATAGAGTAACAAAAAATATATAAAACATTGGCTTAGAAACTTATAAGCTAAAATAAAAATAAATACAATTGGCCACCAAATAAGCAACTGGTCAGTGGATGTACACTGATGGGCAGAATTACTGAGTTCAGAATCTTCACTCAATAAATTGTGTGAATATACAATTCAATTATGCAGTCACGTGAAAAGCAAATTTCTGTTTACATATTTCAACTGCACATGATTGGGTATTCAAAATGAACAGAAATTAGCTTTTTATGTGATTGGATAATTGAAGTAAATATTCACACAATTTGAATGAAGGTTCCTGACTCCTTTAGTAAACCAGCCTAAATGCTTCATTATAAATCATTAAGAAAAAAAGAAAAATATTTTGGATTTATATATTATGGTTAGGGTGAAAAAAATAGTAAAAATATTTTACATCAAAATTTGAAGGTATAGCTGTTGGCTTGCTTCCACATTTCTCAATTTCTCAACTCAAACATTCAATGTACTCAAGCAAGTCTCCTCCCTCCATACAACTTCATCCATGGTTTCAATCAAAGACATCCTGCCTGTAGGTGGGGTAGGGCTGAAGATGAACCTTTCCTCCATGCCTTCCCATTAACTTGTTTGGCGCCAAGTCTGGGTCACATGAGAGGACTACCCCCAGGGTGGGTTCTTCTGGGTTATGCTAGGCACTTGGAATAGGATCACTGTGGGGTACCTTTGTTCTGTGCCATTTCCATCAATGTCCTGGAATAAGGCTGAGGCCACTATGGGGAAATACTCGACTTTAACCTGCACTTTTAGAGATGAACGTACACCATGTACACTTGCACTGTACCTGCTCTCCAGTTACCGCTTGGGTCCTCTTAAAAATGTACACCTTTTCTGTTACTTGCATTTAGGTAAGACACGCTAAGTCTTGTCGACATCCATCCAGCGCATCACCGCTACCTCACTCCCAGTAACTGTGTGGGGTTCTGCCGTGCACCTAGTGTGGCCTCCACTCTTCGATGCCAGTGTACAGGCTGTAGCGTCAGTCAGCTGCCATTGCTATGGGAGATAGACCACTCATGGAGAGGGTGCTGACAACAACTCCCTCCTGCAAGATGTTCTCCCACCTGCTCCAGGCACACGCTTAATGACAGGCTGCTTGGTAGACAACCGTTACCATGAGTAACCACTTGTATCTGCACACTGCACTAACTTTGGTGCTGATGTATTCATACCCCAGTTTGTATAGTGAGTTAGTGACCTGAACTACAGACCATGTGTGCCAGTTACTTGCATTACACCCCTTGAGTAACTTCAGACCAGGCGAGAACAAAGTTTCAAAGCATTACTTGTGGAAAACGCTTTAAAGTCTAACATGCAAGAACAAGATTTTTCCTACATCCCTACTCCTAACTTAGGCTGTGTGCTGCCCTGGCATTGCAAAGGTAGAGTCCATGTACGAAAAATATATTCCATTCATGGCATTTCCCAGTGCTGGAATCTTTGAGGATGTACCCTAGGTCTTGATGACCTTCTACATCTACCTGGTTGCTGTTCACTGATCTTCTCCCTTACTGGGTTCTTTTATGGGCACTGGACCTCTCTGCTTGGAAGTTCTCTTTTTCCATCCACACACCCTCTTCTCACACACCCACCCACTTCAGGCTCCAGATCACTGTCCCTCTTTTAAAATTATAGTACAAGTGGGTCAGACCCAAAGATAACCCGTCAAAAGCAAAGAGTCTGAAAAAAGATAACTTCTGCTTGGCTCTGCTGTGTCCCTTTAGAAATCCTTTACCAGGGGTAGACAATCAGGGGAAATGCTAGTGTTTAATGCAGCTGAAGGGAATTTAGACATTTTGTTTACATTGTTATATTGATCCATTAGCGAAGAGTAAAGTAGGAATATGTATGTAGGGGAATAGGCCTAAGACGTCTCTTAGAGTTCCAACAGATGTCAGTGGGGGCAACAGATTCATGTACCTTTTATAGACTGGTATATGAATCTGGGGCACAAACCAAATGTGGAGGTGCACTAAGAACAGAGTGCCCATACAAACAATCTGGCCTCAGTGCATCTGGGCTTTCTCCCTGCTACTGTGCTCTCTATTTGAGCTTTGTATTAGGGGGGCTAGAGTCTGATGGAGATTCACAGACACTAGTTCCTCAGGTATGCTCCCCTTGTGATTGGCAGTAGACAGTGGGTGGATCCTTAGCCAATAGACAGCCTGCTATTGGATATAGAATTTGCCTACTGCCTGCTGTCAATTACAAGGCAAGAGTGGACCTGATGGGAGCAACTGTCTCAGCTTCCCCATCTAGCTCTGCCCACTGAAACATCACTGGTTGTTAGGAGGCAATCAACTGTGAAATTGACAGCATCCTTAACAACCAGTAACAGGGAGAAGGTAGCAGCGGCAAATATGCTGCTCTGCTACACTTACTACAAAGACAGGTCCTCTGTCTCTGTACACCAAGTTAGAGTAGATCTTAATTACCTCCACTTTTGTTATTTACAAACTGGAGATAATTTTTTTATTTGATGCATTAATAGTGCCACTTTGTAAAAGTGGCGTTATTAACAGTTAGCTAAAGCTGACACGTGTCAGTAAAGTTACCAAAACAGGCGGTAGGGACTTTTGAATCTGATGTGTCCCATTTTAAAGGGCCATAGCACCAGAAAACTGTTAGTAGTGCTTTATTGAATTCCCCTACCCCTCTTGTATTTCATTTTTATTTCTAAAACAAAGGTTGTGCATATACAGTACTGCATAAAAGTTTTAGGCAGGTGTGAAAAAATGCTTTAAATTAAGAATGCTTTCAGAAATAGTAGAAGTGCTAATAGTTTATTTTTATCAATTAACAAAATGGCACGTAAATGAACAGAAGAGAAATTCAAATCAAATCAATATTTGGTGTGACCACCCTTTGCCTTCAAAACAGCATAAATTCTTCTACGTACACTTGCACACAGTTTTTGAAGGGACTCAGCCGGTAGGTTGTTCCAGACATCTTGGAGAATTAACCACAGATCTTCTATGGATGTTGGCTGCCTCAAATCGTTTGGTTTCTTCATGTAATCCCAGACTTGATGATGTTGTGATCAGGGCTCTGTGGGGGCCAAACCATCAATATCAGGACTCCTTGTTCTTCTTAATACTGAAGATAGATAGTTCTTAATGACATTGGCTGTATGTTTGCAGTTGATGTCCTGCTGCAGAATAAATGTGGGGCCCATCACATGCCTCTCGGATGGTATGACATGATGGATAAGTATCTGCCTGTATTTGCCAGCATTGGGGACACAATTGATCCTGACCAAATCTCCAACTCCATTTGTAGAAATGCAGCTCCAAACTTGCAAGGAACCTCCACCATGCTTCACTGTTGCCTGCAGACGCTCTTCAGCCCTCCAGTGAACAAATTGCCTCCTGCTACAGACACATATTTTAAATTTTGACTCATCAGTCCAGAGCACTTGCTACCATTTTTCTGCACCCCAGTTCCTATGTTTTCATGCATGGTTAAGTCGCTTAGCCTTGTTGCCATGTTAGAGGTACTGTATGGCTTTTTGGCTGCAATTCTTCCATGAAATCCAGTTCTATACAGACTTCTTTGGACAGTAGATGGGTGTATCTGGGTCCCACTGGTTTCTGTCAGTTTTGTGCTGATGGCACTGTTGGACATCTTCTGATGTTGAAGGGAAGTAAGCATGATGTGTCTTTCACCTGCTGCATTAAGTTTCCTTGGTCAACCGCTACATCTACGGTTCTCAATATTTCCTGTTTCTTTGTGCTTGAACAGCACATCTTGAAACCCCAGTCTGCTTTGAAATCTTTGCCTGGGAGAGACCTTGCTGATGCAGTATAAACTTTGTGTCTTGTTTTGACATGAAACCGTCTTCCACAGACTGTGTAGCAGTTAGTAGCAGAATTTGGCTCTTTTAACCACTTGCCGACCGTCGATCGGCATTTGACGTCGGCAAAGTGGCTCTTTAAGGCAAATCGCCGTCATCTGACGGCGGCTGCCAGATCGCACACAGTGAGCGCGCGCGTGCCGCCGGAGGCGCGCCCGCACGCTCACTGTGTCCAGGGAGAGCCAGGGAGCGGGTACGGCGGAGTCGATCTCCGCCGGCCACCCGCGATGCCCCCCCCGGAGTGAAAGAACGGAGGTCCGTGTAAGTAAACACGGACCTCCGTTCTGTGTGAGGGGGAAGGGCTGTGATCACAGCCTTCCTCTACACGGAAGGTGTGATCACTTCCCTTCTCCTGTTAGGGCAGTCCCCCCCACAGTTAGAACACGCCCAGGGAACACAGTTAACCCTTAGAGCGCCCCCTGCAGGTTAACCCCTTCACTGCCAATGGCATTTACACAGTAATCAGTGCATTTTTATAGCACTGATCGCTGTATAAATGCCAATGGTCCCAAAAAAGTGTCAAAATGTTCCGACATGTCTGCTGAAATATCGCAGTACCGCTAAAAATCGCAGATCGCCGCCATTACTAGTAAAAAATAAAAAAATAAAAAAATTCCAAAAATTAATCCTCATCATCCGTAAACGCGGCCACTTTTGCGCAAACCAATCAATAAGCACCGATTGCGATTTTTTTTTTTTATCGCAAATATGAGGAAGAATATAAATCGGCCAAAAACGGTGAAAAAAAATGTTTTTTTATATTTTTTTTTTTGGATTTGTATTTTAGCAAAAAGTAAGAAATTTGGGTTTTTTTGCAAAATTGTCACTCTTCTTATGTTTATAGCGGCGATCAGAAATGATGCAGCGCTGATCAAATACCACCAAAAGAAAGCTCTGTTTGTGGGAAAAAAAGGACGCAAATTTCGTTTGGGTACAACGTCGCACGACCGCGAAATTGTCAGTTAAAGCAACGCAGCGCCGAATCGCAAAAAGGGCTCCGGTCCTAAAGTGTGAAATCCTTCCGGGGCTGAAGTGGTTAAGCCTCCTACACAGCTGTTTCTGTTTCATTTAATGACTGTATTTCAACTTACATATGACATTGATAATCATTAGCACCTGCTTGGTATAATTGATTAATCATACACCTGACTCTCATACTACAAAATCCCTGACTGTGTGCAAGTGTACAAAGTGTGCAAGTGTAAGAATTGATGCTGGTTTGAAGCGAAGGGTAGTTACCACCAAATTTTGATTTGATTTGAAGCGAAGGGTAGTTACCAGCAAATATTGATTTGATTTTGATTTTTCTTTCTGTTCGCTCACTTTCAATTTTGTAAATATAAACAATTAAAATATATATTTTTTAAAGCATTCTTACGTCACAGCATTTCTTCACATCTGCCTAAAACTTTTGCACAGTACTGTATAATAAAGGTAAACATGTCTAAAATAGTTGAAAAATGTATCAACAAAATTTAAATCAAAATTGAACCACTGTTCAGGTTTAACCACTTCCCGCCCGGCGTATAGACAAAAAGTTAAAACTAAATTTAAAACAACTATGTAAAAAGTTGATAAAATCTGTACAAATGGAAATAATATGTCATGACACGTTTTCAAAATCCGTCTACACTTCTTTACGACACTGCATTCTTACGAAATTTTTTATATATAAAATTAACAAATATAAATGTTTTAACTTTCACTCGCTTGTCTTTCTTTTTAGTTTTAGTTTAGTTATAAACGACCATTGATGGGAAGCGAAGTTTAGTTTAGTTTTAAACCACCATTGATGGGAAGCGAAGTTTGGTCGTAGTTAAGAATGTGAACGTGTGAAACATGTGAACG
>BLSH010552110.1:2093261-2108116 GCA_018402905.1 Glandirana rugosa | reverse complement strand
ACCCCCCCCCCCCCCCCCCCAAGTCTATTCTTCAATACCTCATCAATGACCATATATCTCAATTGAGAGATACTATGGTCCTTCTCTTGAAAATGTCTAGCTACAGGTTGATCCAATTTGTCTTGTATAGTATATTTATGTCTCGTTATGAGGTCTTTCATTTTTTGTGTAGTCTCTCCTACATACACCAGCCCACAAGGGCACTTGATAATATATACCACATAAGAGGACTGACAAGTGAAATAGTCTCTTATTGGTCTAGAATAACCTTTATGAGGATGTGAAAATTGTTTCCCTTTAATCATGCAAGTGCATTGAATATAGGACAAGCAGGAAAATGAGCCTGTGTTAGGGGGTCCCAAAAAGGTAATAGGAGGGGTGATTTTATTATACTGATCGGATCTAACCACCCTATCATAGATGGTTCTACCACGATGGAATGATGGTAGAGGAAACTGTTGAAACTCTGGAATTGTAGGATAATTCCTTTTAAGTATTGACCAGTATTTTTTCATCATATTAAAGATCTGTTTAGAAAAAGGGTGAAATTGTGAAACAAAAGGCAGTTTACGGCTCATGTATTTAACTTTATCATATTGCAAATTCATGCATTCTTGATGAACCAGAATATTTAGGTTTAGGATATCCACGTTGCCGGAGTCTGCATTCCATTTCATCCAATCTAGTTTCACGTCTAACGGGATCTGTAGTGATTTTAGACACCCTTTTAAATTGACTGGGGATGGACTTAAACACTCCCGGAGGGTGGAAACTATAATAATGAAGTAATTGGTTACGATCCGTAGGTTTTCTGTACAGGTCACTGACTATATGTCCATCTTGTATAGTCGACTCTAATGTGTCCAGGAAGGGTACCTGTTTATCTCCATTTGATATGTTAAAATTTAAACCTGGAATCAAATAATTCAAGTAGGTATTAAACATTAATAATGAGTCCACATCCCCCACCCATATGGCAAATGCGTCATCTATAAATCTGTACCAGGCTGTACAGTGTTCCATAAACATACTACAATTGTAAACAAACGCATGTTCAAACATGTCCATAAACGCATTGACATATGGGGAGGCAACATTAGAGCCCATCGCTGCACCGGTGAGCTGAAGATAATATGTATCCTTAAACAAAAAGAAATTATCTTCTAGAACTATAGTTAGCAAATTCATTAAGAAGGTAATTTGAGACATATTATATTTTCGTGAATGAATCAATAAGCGCCGAAAAGCTTCAGTACCCAATGGATGTGGAATAGTGGTGTATACATTTGCTACATCCCAAGTTACTAATATAGCATTAGATGGTAAAACCAACTTTTTTATTTTATCCAGAAAATCCTGTGTATCCCGTATGTATGATTTAGTTCGTGTAATTAACGGAGTAATGCACCTGTCCAAATATTTGGCTATGGGCATAGTGACAGAATTTGTGCTCGATACAATTGGACGGCCAGGAGGGTTTAAGGGGCCTTTATGGATTTTGGGTAAAATAAAAAAAATGGGTGTAATAGGATGTTCTGAAATCAAGTATGTTTGTGCATTTGTATCAATAATATCTTGTTGAATGCTTCTCCCACAATCTTTTTTAGCTTATTCGAAACCCACAAGGTAGGATTACTATCCAATTGTGCATAAACCTTTACATCTGCCAACTGTCTATGGACCTCCCTCTCATACTTGTTAGTGTCCATAATCACTATAGAACCACCCTTATCATCTGGCTTGATGGTAATATCTCTGCGAGCTGATAAGGTGGTGAGAGCTGTCACTTCCTCTCCATTAAAATTGTTGGGTATATGGTCTCTTTTCGATTGATTCTGCAAAAATGATTTAACTTCATTCTTGACCTTGTCAATGAATAATTCCGCAGCTGGGCATGAGGTAGGTGGAACAAAGCCACTCTTATTTTTTAAATCAAGGCTAGAAACAGATAAAGACAGCGGGCTGACATTATTCACTGCAGGTCTTGTAGAATAGAAAGCCTTCAAACGAATTTGCCTAAAAAAACAATATAAATCCTGTCTCAAAACAGCCTGGTACAGATCTATAGATGACGCATTTGCTATATGGGTGGGGGACGTGGACTCATTATTAATGTTTAATACCTACTTGAATTATTTGATTCCAGGTTTAAAATTTAACATATCATATGGAGATAAACAGGTACCCTTCCTGGACACGTTACTGACTATACAAGATGGACATATAGTCAATGACCTGTACAGAAAACCTACGGATCATAACCAGTTACTTCATTATTCTAGTTTCCACCCTCGGGGGGTGTTTAAGATTGGATGAAATGGAATGCAGACTCTGGCAACGTGGATATTCTAAACAAATGGTTCATCAAGAAAGCATGAATTTGCAATAGGATAAAGTTAAATACACAAGCCGTAAACTGCCTTTTGTTTCACAATTTCACCCTTTTTCTAAACAGATGTTTAATATGATGAAAAAACACTGGTCAACACCTAAAAGGAGTTATCCTACAATTCCAGAGTTTCAACAGTTTCCTCTACCATCATTCCGTTCGTGGTAGTACTATCTATGATAGGGTGGTTAGATCCGATCAGTATAATAAAAGCACCCCTCCTATTACCTTTTTGGGATCCTCTAACAAAGGCTCATTTCCCTGCTTGTTCTGTATTCAATGCACTTGCATGATTAAAGGGAAACAATTTTCACATCCTCATTAAGGATATTCTATTCCAATAGGAGACTACTTCACTTGTCAGCCCTCTTGTGTGGTATATATTATCAAGAGCCCTTGTGGGCTGGTGTATGTAGGAGAGACTACACAAAAAATTAAAGACCGCATAGCGAAACATAAATATGCTATACAAGACAAATTGGATCAACCTGTAGCTAGACATTTTCAAGAGAAGGGCCATAGTGTCTCTCAATTGAGATATATGGTCATTGATGAGGTATTGAAGAATATAGGGAGGGTGACCGTGAACACATCCTTAGAGAGAAAGAAGTCAGTTGGATTCACCGTTTGGACACTCTTCAGCCGAGGGGGTTAAATCATCATTTCTTGCTTTTGCTTCTACTTAAACATTTTGTATTTTAGTCTGTCATTTTTTATTACAAGAGTTAGCAATGGATTCCAGATTAATTGCATTAACTAATTAATTAATGATGAATTGGGGGGGGGGCGTGTCCAAATGTGAGTGGTGGCAGAAATGTGGGAGCAGAGCTATGAGTATCCATTTACTAATCCTGTGCCATCCGTCTTTCTTCAGGCACCGGGGGGGCCAGATATCACCAAGCCTTACCCTACGGAGTGTCAGGCATCCATCCAGCGGTGTATTTCCTTGATCAGCCGACTGGCCGGCCGGACCCGCTAATCAAGCCCCCGGCTTGCCGTGTAGTCTGCGGAACGCCGCCATCCTTATCAGAGCCGCTCCATCCATGGCTCCATCGGCTCCTGGCAAGCCAGCTGGACATCCTGCCTTATGATCCCCTGCCCAGGGCCACCACAGACTGGGACATCAGTGAGTACTGGGGTTGGGAAGGGAATTGTGGCCTACTGTAAACCGCCGCCATATTGTCTCTTGGGCCCATTGCACCATCTTCACAGGGGGGGAGAGCACACAAGCCCCAGCATCATCCCTGCTAATACAGACTATTGCTGTTGTTCTCCTGGAGGTCCAACCAGAGGAAGGAGGCAGGCGGCGTGAACGATCGAGCGGTATAGCTCTGAGGCCTGGTTCCGGTTAGGACCCTGCAACACCCCCCACACGCCAAAACCGGATGGGACCCTTTCCTGTGGAGCCCTAGTATCCGAAGGGTGCGGGGGATGGTGAAAATTGGCCCTCTTGTGAAAGCTGCACCTGGATTTTACCCACCCAGACCCCTAAGCATGCAATCCCAAGATGGCATGGACAGGTCGCATGGCGACGTACGATAGCAACAGCCCATCGATGGCAGACCGCAACAGACCACGCAACCCTTGCGACAACAAGGCGGGATGTGTGAGTCCGCCGGGCCATCGTCGCCCAACCTGTCAGCGACCCCTGAGCTCCACTCTCCTGAACGCTCTGTCCCTCCTTCCACGACTGCCACCAGCTCTGCTGCGCTAGAGGGGGAACTGATCCTGACACAAATCATGGAGGCCATTCAACACAGTCATGCTTCACTGACTTTGCAAATGGACTCCATTAAAACTGACCTATCTTTCCTCAAACAAGACGCGCATAATCTCAGACATAGGGTCATAGGGTCACAAATGCAGAGCAAATAATTGGAGATATGAAAGACGATCTCAGACCGATCCAGGCTTCGGTGAGAGACATCCATAGGGTTCAGGAGGAATCGATTGATAAGCTCACGGAATTGGAAAATCGCCTAAGGCGAAACAATTTACACTTTTTGGGATTCCCGGTGGGAGCGGAAGGCAAAACCCCGGAGGGGTTTATGGAGCGCTGGTTGGCATTGACTTTTGGGGCTTCAACCTTCTCCCCATTAATCGCCATTGAACGGGCTCACAGAGTCCCGCTATGCCCTATACCAGTTGGAGCACCCCCAAGGGCAATAATCCTGAAGTTGCTTCATTTTAAGGACAGAGAGGCTATCCTGAGGGCAGCTAGAGAAAAGGGCAAAATCTCCTTTAACAGGAACGGCATCACCATCTTTCCGGACTTCTCGTGGCGACCCAGAAACAACAGGCCACATTTCTGGGAATCAAAAGGCAATTGAGGGAAATCCAAGTGCCATATAGTATGCTATACCCAGCCAAGCTGTGGGTCATCTACCAAGGCAAATCATTCTTTTTCACTGATCCGAAGGACGCAGCCCACTGGGTTGAAACACTGGAACCCCCGGACCAGCGCAAGACTAATAGGAGATCGCCCCACTGAAGAATAGATCCTGGCTTTGCGGACTTATCTACTTATATCCTATATAACGAATATGGCTCAGATAATGTAGGGGCCACCGCAGTTGTTTTTCCCCCCTTGTTTGTTGTCTGGTTTCTACCGGAGTCTGGGACTGCACCATGTCCCCCTTGCTACTTGCAGTGTGTTTTGGGATCAAAGATCTCAAGAGTTGGGGTTTGAGGGCTGGGAGGGTTAGGGTTGGTTTGGGGTTGTTGACTGTTCACCCTTGTTTTCAAGCTATAAAATCTATAGCACTTATGTCCTGGAACCACAGCACCCATCTATCTGCTTCAAGTACTGTCATATGGGTGGTGAAGCTTTCCCCTTCACTACTCCTACTGTATGGACTATTGTTCATAAGGTGTTTTAGGTGCCTCTCCTTTCAATCTTCATTATTACCTTGGTGTTGCTATCCTGTTAGAAATGTACTCGCCCTTGAGCTATGTCTAAGTTATGGTTAATTTCCTGGAATGTCAGGGGGCTTAACTCCAGGGTGAAGCGTTCTTTAATGTTTGAGTACCTAGCCCGTCATAGTCCACATATCATCCTCCTCCAGGAGACACACTTACAGGGTTCTAGGGTGATGGCACTAAAGAGAGCCAAGATAGCGTACGCCCTTCACTCCAACTATTCCACTTATGCTAGAGGTACATCTATCCTAATAGCCAAATCTGCTTCGATCACTATCAAACATATTAAAATGGATCCGAAGGGGTGCTACGTAATAGTGATCTTGGAACTGCAGGGCAAACCATACACCATTGCCAGTATTTATTTCTCACCACCTTTTACTAAGCACCATTTTGACGAACTGTTGGTGATGGTGCTGGGGGTTGCGGAGGGCCCACTAATCTTGGCTGGAGATTATAACACAGTATTGGATAATACTTTAGATAGGTTGGGGTGCTCCACAACACCTCCCACCCCCTTGCAGACTTACTTGACACAGTATGATTTGGTGGACGCTTGGAGGTGGAGGCATGCGAATGTGAAGGAGTATTCCTGTTATTTAGATACATATGGTACACTGTCAAGGATAGATCTCTGTCTAGTGTCTCATGCTATGCTTAATATGATATGTGATGTGAGGTATTTGCCCAGGGCGGTGTCGGACCACTCGCCTTTGTTGGTGGACTTCGCTCTGGGCGTCTCTGCTTCTTATAAGATATGGAGACTGAGCCCCCTGTGGCTGGCTGATCCAGCGGTCACGGACTGGGGACGTAAGGATATGTCCTCGTTTTGGGTAAACAACCAGCAAAGTGCCTCCATGGATGTGGTGTGGGATGCCTTTAAGGCCACGATGCGAGGCTCCTTTGCTGCGGCCATTGGACAGGCTCGCAAGGCATCCCAGTCCTGGATGACGGATGCGGAAAAATCCCTCAGGGAGGTGGAGGTGACATACTCTGCCTCCCCCACGGGGGAAAATAAAGTTGTCTGGCGCGGTAGGGCACGGGAGTTAGAGATGGTGTTTCTGGAGCGTACTCAGAAAAAACTACTGTATCAAAATCAAAGACTTTGAATTTGGGGACAAAAATAGTCGCTTGTTAGCATATTTATTGAGACCGGACTTTCAGCCATGCTGCATCTCCAAAATGAAGAATGAACAGGGAGTGTTGGTGGAGCAAAGTAAGGACATAGTTGCCACATTTGTAGCCTTTTATACCTCTCTGTACACGACCAAGGCACACTATACTATCTTAGAATTAGATGACTACTTAGCCGAGATCACCCTACCCAAGTTAGCAGAGGAGCAGATATCAATCCTCGAGGCCCCTCTCAAAGAGGAAGAGGTGGAGAAGGCCATCCAGTCGTTCGCCAGGAATAAAACGCCTGGCTTGGATGGCTTTCCTATTGAGTGGTATATGACATTTAAGGACTTCCTAATCCCACATTTGCTCAGGTTATTTAACTATGCTTTGCAGACAGGCCGTCTCCCGCCCTCTATGTTTGAAGCACTAATAGTGCTCATTCCTAAACCACACAGGGATCTTATCTATTGTAAATCGTTTAGACCCATTTCCTTAATTAACTCAGATGTAAAGATACTAGCCAAGGTCCTAGCCCTTAGACTTAATACAGTAATCACCTCTATTGTTGGAGCAGAACAAACGGGATTTATCCCGGGCCAGTCTACGTCCATTAATCTGCGGAGGTTATTCACGAACATGCAGACTAAGCATGACCTTATGGGGGTTCAGGGCGGTTATTGCTCTGGATACTCACAAGGCCTTTGATTCAGTGGAATGGCCATATTTGTTGGAAGTATTGGCAAAATTTGGATTTGGAGAGAGATTTATTGCATGGGTGCGGCTGCTATACAGTAACCCACGAGCTAGAATGAGGGTTAATCAGTCAATATCTGATCCATTCGTAATCAGGAGGGGTACTAGGCAGGGCTGCCCCCTGTCGCCGCTGCTATTAGAGGTGGCGATAGAGCCTCTTGCGGCGCTGCTTAGAGCTGCCCCGACCACAGTGGGTCTCACTGTAGGGGGACTGGAGGAAAAAGTATCTCTGTACGCAGATGATATGCTTATCTACCTGGCGGACCCTCAAACGGCAGTCCCTATCTTCCTTAAAATTATAGAGGACTTTGGTCGCTTCTCTGGATTTAGGGTGAATTGGTCTAAGTCCATGCTATTTATGGTGGATCAAGCAACCACAATTGACCTACCACCAGACTGCCCCCTGCAGATTGTCCCCACATTCAGATATCTTGGACTTGTTGTCCAGCAGCCGATATCCCATTATATTAAAAATAATCTGGACCCCCTAATTCATAGGCTAAAGACTACTTTAAAAACGTGGACCACCCTTCCCTTAACATTACTGGGAAGAATTAATATCTTCAAGATGATATTTCTGCCTCACTTCTTGTATGTGCTAGGTAACTCCCCAATTTATATCCCTAAGCGGAAATTTGGCAAAATAGAGTCTATTCTTACTAATTTTCTGTGGGGAGGAAGAGCGGCTCGCATAGCTAGAGACACATTACAACTACCTATACAGGAAGGGGGACTGGCACTCCCCAACCTGCAGACCTATTATATTGTCTCTCAGCTGGCTCTTGCCCACTGGTGGTTCCAACCAGAAGCCAACAACACAGCTACGGAGCTGGAAGCTGCCATCCTATCGTCATATGAATCACTCCAGAATCTACTTTATAGACTGTCCACTAGGGGACGAGAGGGAACAGGTATCCTTACTATGACTATAAGGATATTTAAGATCTCAAAATGATTACCACCCTTTGACCCAATTCTCTCAATACCCCGCTCTGGGGTAATCGCCAGCTGAAGGAGTTTTATCAAAGAAAAGATGGTAAATACTGGTTCAGACATGGGTTACGGCTAATCTCTCACTTATTTGTAGAGAATACGTTCCGATCCTTTGCTGAATTCTCTGGTCTGCCCCAGACAGCATATTTCCGTTACCTTCAGATTAGGCACACAGCCACAACACAATTTGGTCTTCGTAATACGAATATGCAGCCTTCAAAACTTGAGTTATTGATAATGGACCCCTCCCATGAAAAACTTCTCCAAAAAAAAATCTCCAAATATTATAAAACTCTCCTCCACTCCACCACGGCTAGACTTCTTAAAACAGAACTCAAATGGTGCTCGGACATCCCTGAGATGTCGGAGGACATTTGGAAGGAAATTCTGCCGGTTCAGGTTCCTGCTGTCATCTCCTCTAGAGATAAAGTTATCCAAACCAAACTATTATATAGATCATACTATACACCATGCTTGCTTTATAAACTAAACAGGATCCCCTCTGCTCTCTGCTCTCGATGCAATGTAGCTGACGGTACCTTTTTCCACATGGTGTAGACTTGTTTCCAGATTAGGCAGTTTTGGTCGGAGGTCACAGCGTTTCTCAGTTCTCTCAGGCAACTCCCAAACATATGCAATCCTCTGAGATGCCTGTTGGGCTACGTAGAGGATGAGGAAAATATCCCAAAATATAAGCAAACCTTTCTGCGTAAAAACATTATTATGAACTGGAAACCTGGATCCTCACCCTCACTGCATAGTTGGATCAGACTGATTCACAATGTGCTTCCCCTGTATAAGCTGAGCTACGAGGCGAGGGGCTGTCCCCGTAAGTTCCACAAAAAATGGAGGACCTGGATGGAATCTAATAACACGGTCCCTGATGACTCTTGATTCGCTGAACGCTGGAGAGAAAAGGAGCTATCCCTAATTTGATGCTATATGTATGATGGAGGTAATGCTTCCATTATCCTTTATGTACCTTTGAATATGATGATGATGGGAGCTGTTGGAAAGCGGGGGAGGGAATAAGACCTTATGGATTTGGACGCTATGCTGTAGAAGTAGACACTGTCAAATTTTTTTTCTCTTTTTCGTTACTCTTCCCCTTTTATTGTATTTTTATGCTGTGACTGTATGTGCTGTATGTGTACGTTGTTTAATAAAAGTACCCTTTAAAAAAATGAATGATGAATTGTTACTGGTGACCTATATAACACTAGAGGTGTATGGTCACTTGCAGGTATTTGGTCTTTGAAGAAGGGCGTTAGCAACACTAGCCCGAAACTGTTACCATGTATACCATGTAACTTTGTTATTTTTTCTTCAATAAAAGAAGTTTGTGCAGCAATCCCATCTTCGATTTTCTATAGGCTGGTCCTTGGGAGGACTTGATTGCTTGGCACATATAACTGGAACTGTGTGCACCTCACCTTCAGAACTTTATTATCATATATACCCTTGTGAGTGAGCACCAGCTGTTATCTGGAATCCTTGAAGCAATGGCAACAGGTGGATCATTTTCTTATAAGGACGAGGAAGCAGCCAGGATACACTCCGACACTACAGGGAGTAGAGACTTCCTAATTGAAAGTTCGGCTTTACAGCTATCACGCAAGCTGGAGAAACTACATTATAAACTTACATCTATGGAACTACACATGAGATTACTCTGGCAGAGTATCACAGACTACAATTGATACCCCGAGGACTAAGAGTACATATAGTTCCTACGATATTTTCCCATAATGATGATTTTAAAAAAACTTTTACACAGATCATTAACAAATGCTTGTTCGATCTCATCACCCTCATGGTACAATTCCTGTAGAAGGAGCGGATTACCATCATACAGGAGATTGCAGATCTGGAGAAACAAATGACAGACTGAACTGGACAGGAAGATTTTCTCAAGGCTAAGAAAAATCTTGATGAGAAACTGATTGCACATAGAAAGGGGATTGAGACCCGCAAAGGGCCAAAATGGATTGGGACAGAGATGATTATACCAACAACCGAGTGTACAATTGGTCGGAATCTAATCCTTTCTGATCTAGATTCAGAAACACACGTTGCGATACACAGTTATCCACTTCCAATTCATCCATGGCATCTACGGGCTCATCAACAAATGCTTCTAGAGGCTCCTCTTTTTTGGCACGCACTTCCCCCATTACAAACGCAGGAGAAGAGGGGCTAAGAAGAATCAAAGGTGGGGGGACAAGGCCACTTGCCACCAGGACAAGGAACAGACAGAGTACTTAGCTACATGTGTGGTACACAATATTTCTTTAACCAAACTTAAATTAAAGGTGTTGAACAAGGGACTTAAATTTTCTCCTAAACCCAAATTTAATACTTTTGTTTTTAGACAGGATTTATATTGTTTTTTTAGGCAAATTCGTTTGAAGGCTTTCTATTCTACTAGACCTGCAGTGAATAATGTCAGCCCGCTGTCTTTATCTATTTCTAGCCTTGATTTAAAAAATAAGAGCGGCTTTATTCCCCCCTACCTCATGCCCAGCGGTGGAATTATTAATTGACAAGGTCGAGAATGAAGTTAAATCATTTTTGCAGAATCAATCGAAAAGAGACCATATACCCAACAATTTTAATCGAGAGGAAATGACAGCTCTCACCACCTTATCAGCTCACAGAGATATTACCATCAAGCCAGATGATAAGGGTGGTTATATAGTGATTATGGACACTAAACAGTATGAGAAGGAGGTCCATAGACAGTTGGCAGATGTAAAAGTTTATGCACAATTGGATAGTAATCCTACCTTGCGGGTTTTGAATAAGATAAAAAAAGATTGTGGGAGATGCATTACAACAAGGTATTATTGATACAAATACACAAACATATTTGATTTCAGAACATCTTATTACACCCATTTTTTATATTTTACCTAAAATCTATAAAGACCCCTTAAACCCTCCTGGCAGTCCAATTGTATCGAGCACCGATTCTGTCACTATGCCCATAGCCAAATATTTGGACAGGTGCATTACTCCGTTAATTACACAAACTAAATCATACATACAGGATACACAGGATTTCCTGGATAAAATAAAAAAGTTGGTTTTACCATCTAATGCCATATTAGTAACTTGGTATGTAGCAAGTTTATACACCGCTATTCCACATCCATCAGGTATTGAAGCTTGTCGGCGCTTATTGATTCATTCACGAAAATATAACATGTCTCAACATGTCATAACATGACTCATTATTAATGTTTAATACCTACTTGAATTATTTGATTCCAGGTTTAAAATTTAACATATCATATGGAGATAAACAGGTGCCCTTCCTGGACACGTTACTGACTATACAAGATGGACATTACATCAGTGACCTGTACATAAAACCTACAGATCATAACCAGTTACTTCATTATTCTAGTTTCCACCCTCCGAGGGTGTTTAAGTCCATCCCCCGGAGTCAATTTAAAAGAGTGTCTAAAATCACTACAGATCCTGTTAGACGTGAAACTAGATTGGATGTCATGGAATGTAGACTTCGGCAATGTGGATATCCTAAACAAATGGTTCATCAAGAACGCATGAATTTGCAATATGATAAAGTTAAATACAGGAGCCGTAAACTGCCTTTTGTTTCACAATTTCCCCCTTTTTCTAAACAGATCTTTAATATGATGAAAAAATACTGGTTGATATTTAAAAGGAATTATCCTACAATTCCAGAGTTTCAACAGTTTCCTCTACCATCATTCCGTCGTGGTAGAACTATCTATGATAGGGTGGTTAGATCCAATCAGTATAATAAAATCACCTCTCCTATTACCTTTTTGGGACCCCCTAACACAGGCTCATTTCCCTGCTTGTGCCCTTCCTGGACACGTTACTGACTATACAAGATGGACATATAGTCAATGACCTGTACAGAAAACTTACGGATCATAACCAGTTACTTCATTATTCTAGTTTCCACCCTCGGGGGGTGTTTAAGATTGGATGAAATGGAATGCAGACTCTGGCAACGTGGATATTCTAAACAAATGGTTCATCAAGAAAGCCCCTCCTATTACCTTTTTGGGATCCTCTAACAAAGGCTCATTTCCCTGCTTGTCCTATATTCAATGCACTTGCATGATTAAAGGGAAACAATTTTCACATCCTCATTAAGGATATTCTATTCCAATAGGAGACTACTTCACTTGTCAGCCCTCTTGTGTGGTATATATTATCAAGAGCCCTTGTGGGCTGGTGTATGTAGGAGAGACTACACAAAAAATTAAAGACCGCATAGCGAAACATAAATATGCTATACAAGACAAATTGGATCAACCTGTAGCTAGACATTTTCAAGAGAAGGGCCATAGTGTCTCTCAATTGAGATATATGGTCATTGATGAGGTAGTGAAGAATATAGGGGGGGTGACCGTGAACACATCCTTAGAGAGAAAGAAGTCAGTTGGATTCACCGTTTGGACACTCTTCAGCCGAGAGGGTTAAACAGTGATTTTGATCTGTACTTATTCTTATAACAAGCATTGAACTATCATAAACGTGTAGGTGCCTTTAGGTACATTTTCCAACACTTTTCTAATATTTGTTTGATTTTTTTAAATATTTTTTCTAATACTATATTATTATTATTTTATATTTGCTCTCACTTCATATAAACAGTGATGTTTAGTTTTGTTTGTACTTTGTTTTTACAGGGTTTTCCTTGTTTGCCGTATTCTTACCTAACTATGTCTGTAATGAATGAAGGATGAGTTTCACCTGCTGAAAACATTGCTTCTACTTAAACATTTTGTATTTTAGTCTGTCATTTTATATTACAAGACTGAGCAATGGATTCCAGACTAATTGCATTACATCTAATTCTTCATGTCTTGTATTCGGAGGGCCGATGGGGATGCAGAAATTTATTGTAGTAGCCTGTGCATATAGTCAATACTGCTCTCTTTCAAGTGTTGCTAGAGTGGCTTGCCATCTGTATACTGACCACATGGAGTTACTTTCTTGGCATCTCTGCTATTCAGAGAACGCCTTGCATTTTTTTCAATGAATGCAAGTTGTTCAGCGATTTAACGAGACAGAGATCATGATGTCATCCATCCCTCCTCTCGGGCTCATCCAATCAAAGAATGCCTTGTATTTAATCCCTTATTTAAAAAAAGCTGTATTTACTCAGTGCAACTTATAACATTCAAGTGAAAGAAGTTCAACATGACCAACATGTCAGAAAAGGATAAAAAAAAAAAATCAAAAACACAATCACTGAGTTGAAAAAAGGATCACTCCCTCCTAAAAATGACTTGCAAACGCAATCAGGTGTAGCTATTTATCTTCCCAATGGCACACAAAGCCATTTGACTTGCAATTGTGATCAGCTGTGGTCATTTTGATTAGCTCAGCATGAAAAGAGCTTTTCTGGAGCATTTCAGTCCCTGGTAGTGCAATTGAAGCAAACAATCCACCATGGGTGGCAAGGCACTGTCAAAAGATCTCTGGGACATAGTTGTGGACAGAGACAAGTCAGGAGATGGCTAAACAAAAGGCTTTATTAATGCCTAGAAGCACAGTGAAGTCTATTATTAAGAAGTGGAAGGTATTTGGTACAACGCAGACCCTTCCTGGATGAGGATGTCACTCCAAACTGGGTGAAAGAGCCAGGAGGAAACTGGTCGATGAGGCTACCAAGAGGCCTACAGCAACTCTGTAGCAGTCACAGACACAGAAATTTATGACAAAGAGTGGTCATTGTGTGCATGTGACAAGAATATGTTCTTCACAAATGTGGCTAGTATGGGACGGTTTCAAGAAAAAAGCCACTCCTCAAGAAAAGCAGTCACGACTGAGCTTTGCCAAAATGCACCTTGAAGATTTTGAGGCCACATGGAAAAAGGCCTCAACACCAAAGGAGATGTCTGGTGGGACTCCAATACATCTCACCATCCAAATAAAACCATTACTACAGCAAAGCATGGATATGGTAATATTCTGTTATGGGGGTGTTTCTCTGCAGCAGGGACTGGAGCATTTGTCAGGACAAAGGACCTTCAAATTCTTGAGGAAAATATGCTGCCCTCTGCCAGAAAGTTGTCAATGGGAAGAAGGTTTACCTTCCAAAAGGACCATGACCTAAAGCACACAGCAAAAATGATAACACAGGGGTTAAATGCAGTGGCGGCTGGTGAAATTTTAGTATGGGGGGGCACCAGACCCCATACTTCTTTTTTGACCCCTCCCACTTCTCATAAGCCCCAGTCTTTATAGATTCCACCAATTGTGTCAGGAGTATACAGCCCAGCATCACCAGATAGGGTATACAGCATCGCAGATGGGGTATACAGCATGACCAGAGGGGTATACAGCATGACCAGAGGGGTATACACATGACCAGAGGGGTATACACATGACCAGAGGAGTATACAGCATGACCAGATGGGTTTACAGCATGACCAGAGGGGTATACAGCATGACCAGAGGAGTATACAGCATGACCAGAGGAGTATACAGCATGACCAGAGGGGTATAAACACGACCAGAGGGGTATACACATGACCAGAGGGGTATACAGCATGACCAGAGCAGTATACAGCATGACTGGGGAGTCCAGTACGACATATGACGAGACCAGTACGACATATGGGGAGACCAGTACACATATGGGGAGACCAGCACAAATATGGGGAGACCAGTA
>BLSH010552110.1:2068326-2093251 GCA_018402905.1 Glandirana rugosa | reverse complement strand
ATGACCAGAGGAGTATACAGCATGACCAGAGGAGTATACAGCATGACCAGAGGGGTATAAACACGACCAGAGGGGTATACACATGACCAGAGGGGTATACAGCATGACCAGAGGGGTATACAGCATGACCAGAGGAGTATACAGCATGACCAGAGGGGTATACAGCATGACCAGGGGAGTATACAGCATGACCAGAGGGGTATACAGCATGACCAGAGGGGTATACACATGACCAGAGGAGCATACAACATGACCAGAGGAGTATACAGCATGACCAGAGGGGTATAAACACGACCAGAGGGGTATACACATGACCAGAGGGGTATACAGCATGACCAGGGGAGTATACAGCATGACCAGAGGAGTATACAGCATGACCAGAGGGGTATACAGCATGACCAGGGGAGTATACAGCATGACCAGAGGGGTATACAGCATGACCAGAGGGGTATACACATGACCAGAGGAGCATACAACATGACCAGAGGAGTATACAGCATGACCAGAGGGGTATAAACACGACCAGAGGGGTATACACATGACCAGAGGGGTATACAGCATGACCAGAGCAGTATACAGCATGACCTGAGGGGTATACAGCATGACCAGAGGAGTATACAGCATGACCAGAGGGGTATACACATGACCAGAGGGGTATACACATGACCAGAGGGGTATGCAGCATCCAGCAACCCCCCCCCCAATTGCATATTATATGTACATCATATACCAGGCTGCACATTATACACAGAGCTCTGTACATCATATACCAGGCTCTAAATTATACACAGAGCTCTGTACATCATATACCAGGCTGCACATTATACACAGAACTCTGTACATTATATACCAGGCTGTACAGTATACACCGGGCTCTGTACATCATATATCAGGCTGCATATTATACACCGGGCTCTGTACATTATATACCAAGTTGCATATTATATACCAGGCTCTATTCATTATATACCAGGCTGTACATTATACACCAGGCTCTGTACATCATATACCAGGCTGCACATTATACACCGGGCTCTGTACCTCATATACTGGTATATGAGGTACAGAGCCCGGTGTATAATGTACAGCCTGGTATATGATGTACAGAGTTCTGTGTATAATGTACAGCCTGGTATATGATGCACAGAGCTCTGTGTATTACACCATAGCAATCACACATTATTGGGTATCCATACAATTCATTGCTCTCGCTCTGCATCCACTGCTAGATACTGTATTTGTTTAGTGTTCATAATTTTTCCTAACCTAGTAAACCCTTTATAAATATATTATATAAATAATAACATAATATCTTAACCATAAGGCATTATATATATCTCTTTAAAAATACCCTCAGGAAAATATATAATGCCTAATGGTTAAAAAATTATTTTATTATTTATATAATATATTCATAAAGGTTTTACCAGGTGGTATAAATATATTATATATACAAATACATTTTTTTAAAGACAAGGCACTATATATATCCAGTGACAGGGATCAGTAGATCTCTCATGCCCCACTGACAGGGCGGGGAACCGCCGTGTTTACATCGGCGGTTCAGCGTTCTTTCCCTGTAGCCGCTCATCGCGGCTCACCGGCGGACATCGGGTCCGCCCGAGCCGCGGGCACACTCCCCAGGAGTGCGGCGGGTGCGCGCAGGCGCACCCCCTGGTGGCCAAATGCGAATCGCCGCTTATTTACGGCGATTCGCGCAGGGCTCCCCGACTGCCGCCGTGAAAAGACGGCGCGCGGTGGGGAACCTGTTAAAATATGCACAGGACGGGCTGCGGGCAATAAAAACATATCTGTGTAGGCTTAGGCTAGCTGGCTGCAGTGATTACTGACCGACTCTCCCCAGGAACTGCTTGGGCCGTGCGATCCAGGAAAGGAGCCGTTGGGTCACTTCCGGTTTCTCACTGGCATAGCGAAACCGAAAGTGACACCCGCGGCTCAGAGAAAAACACCTCTCATGGACGGTGCCTTGATTGACAAAGCCCTCAGCAAACAGAAGGGTTGAGGCGCATAGCTTAGCGCCACAAGGCAGCATTAAACCCTGCCATTGAAGCGTGTCGCCAACAACGTCACGCTTCCCATAGGCGCCCGGCGCCCGAACACAGTGCACTTAAAGACTTAAAAGAACTTTTTCTTTTTTTTAAAAGGACTTTTTTTTTATTTATTGAGACTAGCTGTGGGGGGGGGGGGGGGTAGTTAAAGGAGAAAAAGGTGAGTTTTTATTTCTGGCATGTTGGTGTTATAGCTTTCACTTGGATGTTACAAGTTGCACTGAGTAAATACAGCTAGATAAAACATAAACTGTGTCTGCCTTCATTTCAGGCTGCAAAACAACAAAATGTGAGTATTTTAAAGCGGGGTGATTCTTTTCTATACCATATATATATATACAGTATCTCACAAACGTGAGTACACCCCTCACATTTTTGTAAATATTTTATTTTATCTTTTCATGTGACAACACTGAAGAAATTACACTTTGCTACAATGTAAAGTAGTGAGTGTACAGCTTGTATAACAGTGTAAATTTGCTGTCCCCTCAAAATAACTCAACACACAGCCATTAATATCTAAACCGCTGGCAACAAAAGTAAGTACACCCCTAAGTGAAAATGTTCAACTTGGGCCCAAAGTGTCAATATTTTATGTGGCCACCATTATTTTCCAGCGCTGCCTTAATCCCCTTGAGCATGGAGTTCACCAGAGCTTCACAGGTTGTCACTGGAGTCCTCTTCCATTCCTCCATGATGACATCACGGAGCTGCTCCTCCACCCTCCATTTGAGGATGCCCCATAGATGCTCAATAGGGTTTAGTTCTGGAGACATGCTTAGCCAGTCCATCACCTTTACCCTCAGCTTCTTTAGCAAAGCAGTGCTGACTTGGAAGTGTGTTTGGGATCGTTATCATGTTGCAATACTGCCCTACAGGCCCACTCTCCGAAGGGAGAGGATCATGCTCTGCTTCAGTATGTCACAGTACATGTTGGCATTCATGGTTCCCTCAATGAACTGTAGCTCCCCAGTGCCGGCAGCACTCATGCAGCCCCAGACCATGGCACTCTCACCATCATGCTTGACTTTAGGTAAGACACAATTGTCTTTGTACACCATCTGAACCAAATACGTTTATCTTGGTCTCATCAGACCACAGGACATGGTTTCAGTAGTCTGCTTGTCTTCAGAAAACTGTTTGCGGGCTTTCTTGTGCATCATCTTTAGAAGAGGCTTTCTTCTGAGACAACAGCCATGCAGACCATTTTGTTGCGGTGTGCAGCCTATAGTCTGAGCACCGACAGGCTGACCCCCCCACCCTTCATCCTCTGCAGCAATGCTGGCAGCACTCATACATCCATTTCCCAAAGACAACCTCTGGATATGATGCTCAGCACGTGCACTCAACCTCTTTGGCCGACCATGGTGAGGCCTGTTCAGAGTGGAACCTGCCCTGTTAAACCACTGTATGGTCTTGGTCACCGTGCTGCAGCTCAGTTTCAGGGTCCTGGCAATCTTCTTATAGCCTAGGCCATCTTTATGCAGAGCAACAATTCTTTTTTTCAAATCCTCAGAAAGTTATTTGCCATGAGGTGCCATGTTGAACTTCCAGTGACCCGTATGAGAGAGTGAGAGCGAGAGTTAACTGTGTTTGCGTGTTCGTACAAATTTTTTGCCTGTTCGCAAGTTCTGGTGCAAACCGAACCGGGGATTGTTTGGCTCATCCCTAGTGTTATGTATACCCCTATCTGGTGCTCTGTATACCCCTATCTGGTGCTATGTATACTCCTGTCTGGTGCTATGTATACTGCTATGTGGGGCTCTGTATACTCCTATCTCGTGCTATGTATACCCCTATCTGGTGCTATGTTTACCCTCTATCTGGTGCTATGTGTACTGCTATATGGTGCTATGTATACCCCTATCTGGTGCTATGTGTACCCCTATCTGGTGCTCTGTATACTGCTATCTGGTGTCTCTGTATACCCCTATCTGATGCAATGTATACTCCTATCTGGTGCTATGTATACCCCTATCTGGTGGCTCTGTATACTGCTATCTGGTGGCTCTGTATACCCCTATCTGGGGCTCTGTATACTCCATCTGGTTCTCTGTATACTCCTATCTGGTGCTCTTTATACACCTATCTGGTGCTCTGTATACACATAGCTGGTGCTATGTATAGTCCTATCTGGTGCTCTGTATACACCTATCTGCTGCTATGTATACCCCTATCTGGTGTTATGTATACTGCTATCTGGGGCTCTGTATACTCCTATCTGGTGCTATGTATACCCCTATCTGGTGCTATGTATACTTCTATCTGGTGCTATGTATACTCCTATCTGTTGCTATGTATACCCCTATCTGGTGCTATGTCTACCCCTATCTGATGCTCTGTTTACTACTTTCTGGTGGCTCTGTATACCCTTATCTGGGGCTCGGTATGCTCTTATCTGGTGCTCTGTATACACCTATTTTGTGCTATGTATACTCGTATCTGCTGCTCTGTATACCCCTATCTGGTGCAATGTATACCCCTATCTGCTGCTATGTATACTCCTGTCTGGTGCTATGTATACTACTATCTGGGGCTCTGTATACTCCTACCTGGTGTTATGTATACCCCTATCTGGTGCTATGTATACCCTCTATCTGGTGCTATGTATACTCCTATCTGGTGCTCTGTATACACCTATTTGGTGCTATGTATACTCCCTATCTGCTGCTATGTGTCACGTACCTGGTGGTTGAGTCCGGCTTATGCGGGGGCAACCTCTCTTGGGGTCCTGGTTCTGGGACCCCTGGTAGTGCAGACAGGGAGCTCCGGAGCAAAGGGGGGCACGAGGGCTGGACAGGTCCCTGGTGACTGGTATAGGTCCACAGATGCTCGTGCAGGCTGAAGAGTAGTGGTGCAGTCCGGGTCGGCAACTGGCTGGCAGCGAGGTATGACGAATCAGGCAGACGGGTAGTCAGGTGCAGGCTGGGTTGGTAACGGGCTGGTGGCTGAGGTACAAAAGGAGCAGGCAGAAGAGTGGTCGTAAACAATCCGAGGTCGGGGCAGGCAGATAGCAGCAAAGTCCAAAGGGTAGCCGGGGTCATAGGAACAGGAAGTCACTCAGAACAGATACCGGGGGGTCACAGGTGCAGGAACGCTGTAGAATGGACAGCACTTGATGCAGGAAGCACACTGTTTAACTACCTCCCACCCGCGCCATAGCCGAATGACGGCTACAGCGCGGCTCTAAAATGCCGGGAGGACGTCAATAGACGTCCTCCCATTTGGCTCGTGCAGGGCGCGCTCCCGCTGGCGCGAGCGGCGTGCACACTTGCCGCCGCACACTGCGGGAGCGTGCCCGCGGGTCGGGCGGACCCGATGTCCGCCGGAGACCCACGATCTCCTTTCAGAGAGGAGGAACGGGGAACCGCCGTAGTAAACACGGCGGTTCCCCCTTCTGTGAATGGGACATGACAGATCTACTGATCCCTGTCACTGGGATCAGTTAGATCTGTTATGTCCCGACCAGCCCCGCCCCCCCACAGTTAGAACACACCCAGGGAACATTGTTAACCCCTTCACTGCCCCCTGCTGGTTAACCCCTTCATTGCCAATGACATTTATACAGTAATCAGTGGACATTTAAATTTCTGATCGCTGTATAAATGTCATTGGTCCCAAAAAAGTGTCAAAAACGTCCGACATGTCCGCCCCGATATCGCAGTACTGATAAAAATCGCAGATCGCCGCCATTACCAGTAAAAAAATTAAAAAATAAAATCGCCATAAATCAATGTCCATAGTTTGTAGGCGCTATAACTTTTGCGCAACCCAATCAATAAACGCCGATTGCGATTTTTTTTACCAAAAATATGTAGAAGAATATATATCGGCCAAAACTGATGAATAAATTAGTTTTTTTATTTTTTATTTTTGGATATTTATTATAGCAAAAAGTAAAAAATATTGTTTTTTTTCAAAATTGTCGCTCTTTTTTTGTTTATAGCGGTGATCAGAAATGACGCAAAGGCGATCAAATACCACCAAAAGAAAGCTCTATTTGTGGGAAAAAAAGGACGCAAATTTTATTTGGGTACAACGTCGCACGACCGCGCAATTGTCATTCAAAGAGCGACAGCGCTGAAAACTGAAAATTGGTTCGGGCAGGAGGGGGGTTTAAGTGCCCAGTAAGGAAGTGGTTAAAAAGGGCTGCCCGACCCCACCTGACTGGAGCACGAGCAAACAACAATCAACTGCAAAAAACCCTCCACACCGTCTTCTAACACTATGTATACTCCTGTCTGGTGCTATGTATACTACTATCTGGGGCTCTGTATACTCCTACCTGGTGTTATGTATACCCCTTTCTGGTGCTATGTATACCCTCTATCTGGTACTATGTATACTGCTATCTGGGGCTCTGTATACTCCTATCTGGTGCTATGTATACCCCTATCTGATGCTATGTATACTGCTATCTGGTGCTATGTATACTCCTATCTGGTGCTATGTATACCCCTATCTGGTGCTATGTGTACCCCTATCTGGTGCTCTGTATACTGCTATCTGGTGCTATGTATACTCCTATCTGGTGCTATGTATACCCCTATCTGGTGCTATGTGTACCCCTATCTGGTGCTCTGTATACTGCTATCTGGTGTCTCTGTATACCCCTATCTGGTGCAATGTATACTCCTATCTGGTGCTATGTGTACCCCTATCTGGTGGCTCTGTATACCCCTATCTGGGGCTCTGTATACTCCCACCTGGTTCTCTGTATACTCCTATCTGGTGCTCTGTATGCACCTGTCTGGTGCTCTGTATACACATAGCTAGTGCTATGTATAGTCCTATCTGGTGCTCTGTATACACCTATCTGGTGCTATGTACACCCCATCTGGTGTTATGTATACTGCTATCTGGGGCTCTGTATACTGATATCTGGTGGCTCTGTATACCCCTATCTGGTGCTATGTATACTGCTATCTGGTGCTATGTATACTCCTATCTGGTGCTATGTCTACCCCATATGGTGCTCTTTATACTGCTTCTGGTGGCTCTGTATACCCTTATCTGGGGCTCGGTATACTTTTATCTGGTGCTATGTATACTCCTATCTGCTGCTCTGTATACCCCTATCTGGTGCTATGTATACCCCTATCTGCTGCTATGTATACTACTATCTGGGGCTCTGTATACTCCTACCTGGTGCTATGTATACCCTTATCTGGTGCTATGTATACACTCTATCTGGTGCTATGTATACTGCTATCTGGGGCTTTGTATACTCCTATCTGGTGCTATGTATACCCCTATCTGATGCTATGTATACTGCTAGCTGGTGCTATGTGTACTCCTATCTGGTGCTATGTATACCCCTATCTGGTGCTCTGTATACTGCTATCTGGTGGCTCTGTATACCCCTATCTGGTGCTCTGTATACTCCTTTCTGGTGCTATGTATACCCCTATCTGGTGGCTCTGTATACTGCTATCTGGTGGCTCTGTATTCCCCTATCTGGTTCTCTGTATACTCCCATCTGGTGCTATGTATACTCCTATCTGGTGCTATGTCTACCCCTATCTGGTGCTATGTCTACCCCTATATGGTGCTCTGTATACTGCTATCTGGTGGCTCTGTATACCCTATCTGGGGCTCTGTATACTCCTACCTGGTGGCTCTGTATACTCCTATCTGGTGGCTCTGTATACTCCTATCTGGTGATACTGTATACCCTATCTGTAATGCTGTATACCCTATCTGGTAATGCTGGGCTGTATACTCCTGACACAATAGGTGGAAACTATAAGGGGTGGGACTTATGAGAAGTGGGAGGGGCTAAAAAGGAAGGATGGGGTCTGGCGCCCCCATCCTAAAATTTCACCAGCCGCCACAGCATATATCACACATTTTTTATTCATCATGGTTATATTAATTTATCTAATTTATAAATTCTATCGAATTTATCTCCGCGGGTCAGATTGGTGCAGTTTGTGCATTTGAATTTGGCACACAACTGTGTTAAATTGCTGAAAAAACTGAGATAAATTGCTGCAAAATGTTGTGCAAAAAGTAGTATTTTGCGATTTGTCACAGCCGTCATACCTGAAAAATCATGCTGCGGCATGATAAATGGGTTACAGCCAGTGTGCCCATGTTTCCTGTAGCACAATTCTGGTGCAAACAAAATGATACCTTTTCCCTACAGAAGAATGCATGGTAAGTCAAAGTCAGTGATGGGAGATAGATCAGCTGCAGGGAGGCCACAGGCAATACTGGTGACTAGTCCTTTGCCATCTACCCCTTTTTTTGGTACAGCTTCCAGAGTGCCGATCATTCTTAATTCTTAAAGGCTAACCCATCTTCTACCTTAAGCAGGCCGAATGCCGGGCGACATCAGCTGGTTCAATAAAAAAGGTCCGAAATTCGGCCTGCGTGTATGGCCACTGGTCCGACAGAAGCCTGCTGTTTGGCCAGTTTCTGTCAGACAAGCATGCTGGAAGACCAGCAGCCGACCGACTCCTGATCTGCACTCTCAACCAATGGAGGAGAGCACTAATAGGAGTGTTTTGGCGGGGGGGATCCCCCTGTCAGAACACAACAGCTTAGCTTTAGATTGTTAGTGCTGCGGCCCCGACGAGAGCTGACAGGTTTGTTTTTTTCATTCAACCTGCTGGGTTGAGCACAAAAAACTATTAATGTGTACCAGGCCTTAGCTCAGGGTTGAAAACTCTAGCTCTATCTATGCTGCTAGATAACTGCAAACTGGCAATAAAGATTTAAATTATCTTCATGTAATCCTTACAACACCTGTGCTGTATGACAGTTTTAAAGTGTTTGTTATCAGCACTGAGTCAGGTCTGTAGATAACACAACCTTGCAGCCTGACACTTACTTAGCCATTCACTTCTACTCTAACAAGGAGAGAATACAAGTAAATACAAAAAATAAAGTAATCACTGAAAGGTTAGGTTGCACTATTATTACAATTCAAGCATGGAGATTTAGATTATTTCAGATGCCCATTGATGATCTAAAAATCAATGTAGAGAAGCTGCTCATATGAATGTATTGCATTGCATTACATTACATTTCACTGTTTTATTTAAGTGAAGTGCCCTTTGCAGAAGCTTTTTCTTGCTATAACGAGTATTCTTCTTGTGACGATGATCTGTGACTACTGTATCCTTAGATTCCATTATGTTTCCATGACTGCGCAGCACTTGTCAGAATAACTATGCAGGAATCTATTATATATCCCCTCTAATCTGATTTTTAATTGCACTTCAGTGGACCACCAGCTGTTTCTGCTACACAGAGGTTGGCACAAAATGATTCTATCCATAAGATATTAGTACATTCTGTCACTTTTAATTATATCGACTCCCTATGCGCTTGATGTACGCCTAGCAATATGTGGATCACATAACCCAGGCAGCAGGAGCAGGGACCGCTGATGACTTTTGAAAGGCAAGAGACTGACGTTGAAGTGCAACCACCAGGCACAGCAAACTGTGGGTCCTCCAAACTGTTATGACAAGTCATCCAGCAGCAATCTGGTGCCTGTTCTATAATTACACATTAAAGAGGCACTGTCCTAAAACATGTAATCTAAACAAAAGTGCTACAAAAGAAGAAATTAATAAAAAAGGAAAAAAGAATCCTTAAAAACATAAATCGGTAATCAACTATATTATATGAATATACAGTATTTTTATTTATCTATTGTTTTTCATTTTTCATCAAAAATTACACCATATTTTGCTCAAATGCAATCAAATGAATAAACATTTGGCCATTCGATCAAGAGTAGCTCATTTTAACAATGGTGACAATGGCTTTACAAATGTTAAAAACAATACGCAGGGGCTATAAACCACATAGCTCCTCTGAATGCAGCCTCTAAGAGGGTTTTTTCAACATGAGCCACTCTTGAGTGACCAAACATTTATTAATAAAAGATTACATTTTGGCAAGATATGTTTGTATTGACATATTTTGTGAGATATATCCATCTAAAAAATCCTATGAATTTCTGTCCTTTTCCTTCTCTTAGGAGGGATAAAACTATTTGTTATTGTATTGGGGATGCAGCGTTTAAAAAAATATTGTTGTACTGCTGGCATTGTAGTATCCCAGGGCCAATAATACATTATTGTTCTGGCCAGTGGAATCCATTAGCGGTCAAATGCTTGATGCGCCTAAACGTGCTTTAGTCCAAGTTCACACTGACATGCAGGAATGAAATCATGTCAGTCCCGACTTCGGGGGTAATTTCAGAGACATCTGCATGGGTTGCTACACCAAAAGTAGTTCAGAAACTATTTCTGGGAATCAGTGCGGCGCCGCAAATACGGCACCGCACCTATTTGGATGGTGCCATTGCTGCCGATTGGCATGCAATTTGACAAGTCAATTCACATGCCAAATCACTCCAATGTGAAACTAAGCTAAATGTACCTAAATGCATATGCAATACGTGGCTTTAGGCTTTTATTCTTTGACTGCATTCAAATAAAGATTATTGATAAATAACAGTTTAAATAAAAATTGCATAGCTGCCAATATGAAAAAAAAGAGGACCAAGCACACTAAGACTAGACCACTGTTTTGTTCTCTAGCTACAGGTCCAACTGAAGTAGTTGTATGGGGACCACATACACAGGCAAATGTATTTATCATATACAGTAACCACACTTTTCATTCACTTATTCAGTACTGATTGGCCAGGATACTCGGTTTTGCTCTATGCATCAGCATTTATTTTAGGTCTGATTTAGTTGATAACTGTCTTGTAACTAGGCAGCAAAATAAGATCAATTTTAATAAATAATTTTAACAAAGTTGTTTTATAAAGTGCAAAGCAGAAAAGTAGATAGGGGTTGGTTTCAGAAAACTTTCCGTTTTGGCTATAAAAATGTATAGAGGTAACAAAAATCCTGAATTTTAAAAAAAAATTATGAAAGTATTCTTCATACAGAAGCAGGATTTGTCATTAACAAAAAAAATACAGTACAACAAAAAGTATACTGTAGGAACTAATGGGCCAACTTAGTAAAATTTGTTTAGGAAGCATTGGAAAAACGTGTTCCTCAGTCCTAGAACAAACCTTCCAAAACTGTCCAATTGTTTCCATCCTGCCAGTTCTGGATTGGCAAGAAAAATTTGTCTAGAATCTGTATACAAACTCTGACAGGTGCAGCTTACACTATCAAAGACACTATCTGCCGCTGATCTGTCCATTATCGAAGCTGGCATAAATTCTGCACAGACTTTGAGCGTGTTTGAAGCAATCACCTCCTTCAGAACTAGAAATGAGCAGAGCAAAATTAGTTAGCTTAAATGGACAGAAAAATCAGCTTAAAAGGCCCCATCACATAGCATTGTAGTCAGCACATGTCAATAACACAACTTTTTATAAAAACAAAGCAAAAGGTACTGTATCTCTAACGATAGAGTTAACTTTAGGGTTAGGCTAAGCATTAGGCTTGCTGTTAGGGTTAGAGTTTGCAAAACAAATCCAAGAAACTTGAAAGGAACCTCTGTAACAATTAGGGGCTTGGACATTACCCACCAGGTGCTGGTGGGGGGCAGTCTAGAGGAGGTTGGAGATATGGAGGTACAGGATCCAGGGGTAGGTAGCTGGGTGACAGATAGTAGGAGGGGTAGAGGGAAGAGCACTAGGGAGGCTGTTGGGGAGATCAGCTCAGGGGTGGCATTGCTGGAGCAGGTGCCCTCCCCTAGCTGCCAGGGGAATGACGGCTCCAGTAAGGAGGGGGTAGAGATACAGGAAAGGTTAGACAAGTGCTGATAGTGGGGGACTCAATTATTAGGAGGACAGAGGGCAATTTGTCAGAAAGAACACGGGCACCGAACAATATGCTGTTTAATGGGGGCTCGGGTCCTGGATCGGGTGGACAGATTATTGGGAAGGACCCAGCAGTCATGGTACACATTGGTACCAATGACAAAGTGAGAGGAAGGTGGAGAGTCCGAAAAAAATATTTCAGGGACTTAGGGAATAGATTAAGGAGAAGGATCTACAAGGTAGTTTTCTCAGAAATACTACCTGTGCCTCAAACCACACCAGAGAGGCAGCAGGAGCTTAGGGAACTGAACAAGTGGCTGAGGAACTGGTGTAGGAAAGAGGGGTTTGGGTTCCTGGAGAACTGGGCTGACTTCTCAGTCGGTTACCGTATCTTTAGTAGGGACAGGCTGCGCCTTAATAGGGATGGTGCAGCTCTATTGGGAAGAAAGATGGCCACGAAGTTGGAGGGGCTTTTAAACTAGATATTGGGGGCGGAGGGGCGTTAGAGGAAGCAATAGCCAGCAGTGAGCAAAGGACAGAGGGTAATAGGGAAGTCAGCAGTGATATTCCAGCCGTAACATCTAATCCTGGGGTGAATGCATGGACAATTCAAAAACAAATCCAGAGGAAACATAAGGGGGAAATAACATGCACTCGTATGTAGCGGTATCCCCATAGGGGCTGCTGAGTATTGTGGCCCACCTGTCACCCTGCCCAGCCGGCATTCACTTCCCAGACATTCCAAGACAATGAAATACATATTTGGGGGGAACACCCTACCAAACGCATGGTGCTGCTTGTAAAGAGTAAAGACCAATAGACAAAAAACGCATATTACAGCGCACACATGATACACACTCCTACCAGGCTGTTTAAAAGCATCTAAACGTATATAGCAAAAAATGCAAAAATACGGGGGCTTGGTCACACTAAATGGCCATGAAGTGCTTAAGCCCACTGACTGCTGCAAAGTACCCCGTTTTACCAGTGGTTCCTACACTAACCTTAGAGTGAATGCTCCTATCTCAAACCATGGAAGCCAACACCTCTCTTTATGGGAGACCAGAGGACACATCCCATGGATCAGGTGGACACTGATTGGGGGTAATTAAGGAGGATGGGGTTCTCCAGCCCAAAAGGTCTGGTCAGGACCTCTCAGCATACAAAAAAATACATATTTGGGGGGAACACCCTACCAAACGCATGATGCTGCTTGTAAAAACCAATAGAAAAAAAACACATATTACAGCTCACACATGATACATACTCCTACCAGGCTGTTTAAAAGCATCTAAACATATATAGCAAAAAATGCAAAAATACGGGGGCTTGGTCACACTAAATGGCCATGAAGTGCTTAAGCCCACTGACTGCTGCAAAGTACCCCGTTTTACCAGTGGGTCCTACACTAACCTTAGAGTGAATGCTCCTATCTCAAACCATGGAAGCCAACGCCTCTCTTTATGGAAGAAGACAAAAAATGCATATTACAGCTCACACATGATACATACTCCTACCAGGCTGTTTAAAAACATCTAAACGTTGGCTTCCATGGTTTGAGATAGGAGCATTCACTCTAAGGTTAGTGTAGGACCCACTGGTAAAACGGGGTACTTTGCAGCAGTCAGTGGGCTTAAGCACTTCATGGCCATTTAGTGTGACCAAACCCCCATATTTTTGTATTTTTTGATATATACATTTAGATGCTTTTAAACAGCCTGGTAGGAGTATGTATCATGTGTGCGCTGTAATATGTGTTTTTTTTTTTTTTTATTCCAAGACAATGAACAGTCCGTGAGCTTTGTTTTTTTTTTATTTATTGAGGGATTAGAACTTGGATTGGATGGGGTATAGGAAGTATGGGATGCACAGTGATGAATTGTATCATTGACAATACACTCTCTGTACATATCACTACTCTAGTCTCCTCCAGCACTTCTCTTGCTTGCAGACTGTTTCTCTTCTTCTCTCCAGCACAGTAAGAGTACTTATCAGGCACAGCTAACACATGTGGTTTGGCCTGACACTGACTCAGCCAGGCCTCAGCAATTGCCTTTTGCAGACAGGGACCGTGGGCCCCTCTAGTGTAGCAAATAGAAAGTTCTGGTGCTAGCTGTCCTACCGACGGACTACTGATCCCAGTCAGCCCTCTTCAGGCCCTGCCAGCCTTCCTGGCTGCAGCTGCCTGACTCCACTGCCCATGACACCACAGTCCTCTCCGCTGGCTCTGCACCCATCCCTGACTGCATCCTCTTAGTCCTCCCAGGCGTGCCTCCCAAGTCCTCCTGACTGTGCATGTCACTCACCAGCCCTCCTGGCTGCAACCGGTGGTTCCCTCCTGAAGACTTGCCCTGCAATACTGGCTCCTGCTGTCCTCTCTTGCGCCTCCTGTCCAGAGCCTTCATGATGTCTTGAAGGGCTCCGTCCTGCACCTGAGCCCCAGGCCCAAGGTCACCCCTCCAGGCTGGGGAGCTCCCTCAAAGGCTCCAACAGCCTAATACTCCATCTCCAGTTTTTCCACCTGACAACTCCTCCCCAGCTGGGCTGACCCCAGGTATTTAAGGAGCTTCTATTACACGAGAAGGACTTAAACTTTGTGGGAAAAACTGAAACTTGGTTTGACAGCTCACACAATTGGCTGGCAAATATCCAGGGGTATTCCTTGTATCGGAACGACAGGGAAGGTAGAAGAGGGGGAGGGGTGTGTATATATGTAAAAAATTATGTAAGGGTGGCAGAGAGGAGCAACATTGTGAATGGGATGAGGTGGGAGGTGAAATTAGTGTGGGTCGAACTTCAAAGAGAAGAAGTAAGTGGGAAATTAATAGTGGGGATATGTTATAGGGCGCCTAACCTGAAGGAGGAGGAGTAGCTGGACCCACTATCACAGTAATAAATGGCACGATATGGAAATGTCATCATAATGGAGGACTTATTGACTGGGCAGAGGGGATGTCATGAATCTGCAGTAACATTCATGTCTTGTCTGTCTGCTTACCTCTCTGCTTGTGTTCAGCTTAGAGACTGTGCACCCCTCACCTGTGTGATTAAGTAATATTCCCTCAGCAGGGCTCCACCCCAGCCCCTAATTAGGAACATGATATACATCTTGCAGTGCAACCAGCGCTGCCGATCAATATTATGTGTTAGGCTTCCTGTATGTGGTTCCTGCTGTGAGCTCTTCGTCTGATTTCGTTTACCGACCTTGGCCAATGGTTGACTATTCCTGTCTGTTGATACCCCGAACTTGGGTTGTTCTTGACTATTCTTGTCTGCTTGTTACCCTGACCTTGGCGTACTCTCCTGTTTGTTCCTGTCTGCTCATTGCCCTGACCCTTGGCTATCCTACTGACTATACTTTGTTGTCCTGCACTGCTGCTTCCTCTCTATCCACCAGTAGCCAGCTGTGAGTGTGAGCTGGGAGTCCCTGGGGGCCACGACTTGGAGTCAGTTTCAGCCAAGTCCATCCTCACCATCAGAGGCTCTGGTGAAAACCTGCTGGCTCTTAGACTCCGCGCCCTGGGGAAACCTATGCTCTAGCTCCCTGTGTATCTGTGTCAGTGCTTCAGTGGACCTGTTTTCCTGCACCACCCAGAGCTCCATTTGCAGCAGTCAGCTAAGGCTTCACAACCTTAGCGGTGCGCCCCTAACCCCAGCGGTGCGCACCTGTCACCTGCCGTCAGGTGACCTAACAGTTTGATTGGCCATGGCCCCGGCTGCTGTGCCACTACCTGCAGATGATCTGCTGCAGGGCATAGTCTGCACACTTGAGACCCAGGAGTCTAATTAGACCCAGGGGATGCGATTTCTCCAGGATTTGGCTTCCCACTTTGAGCAGCTTCAGGACTCCTTAGGGCCCCCAGTTCGACAACCTCAACAGCAACCTGTTGCCGTATCTGTTCCAGTCACACTCGCAGCCACAAACCCTTTGCATGTAGCCAGCTCCGTCCTGCTACTCTGGGGACTCTAAGGCCTGCAGGGGGTTCCTCAGCCAGTGCACCATTCATTTTGAGCTCCAACCTCAAAACTTCCCTTCTTTCTCTCCTGTCCGGCGAGGCTTTAGCCTGGGCTGCCCCTCTGTGGGAGAAGAGTGACCCAGTGGTTCTTTGTCTGTCTAGTTTCTTGAAGCTCTTTCGGAACATCTTTGAGGAACCAGGTCGTGTCTCTTCAGCGGCCAGCACCCTTTTACGCCTCCGCCAAGAGTCTGTTTCTGTGGGACAGTATGCTCTTTATTTTTGGATTCTAATTGCTGAGCTGAACTGGAACAATGAGGCCTTAGTTGCAACCTTTTTACAGGGCCTCTCGACATTCGCTTTCAGGAGAGAACCCTAGAAAGAAGATGTCAGCACCCCTTGGTCCCTAGTCAGCCTGAGCTCCCCTCTCTTCCACCCGTGGAGCATCCCCTGCCAGCTGAGGAACCTATGCAGCTGGGCTGGACCAGGCTATCTCCCGAGGATTGTGCTAGGCCTAGGTCTCTACTGTGGAGGCAAAGGTCATTTTCGTGGCACTTGCACGCTTCGTCTGGGAAACGCTTGTGTCTAATAGATTTGGAAGGTGGAGTATTGGACCCAGAAACATCACCTTCATGTCTCCTTCTTTTGGCGTTCTTTCATGTCGGTGCTTCTTCTCAGTCGGTTTTGGCATATCTGGATTATGGACTGGAGAACGGCATCTTCCTTGAAACGTACCCTTTTGCCCCTCGCCACTCCATTGGTGGTCTCGGCGATCGATGGTACTGTTCTTCCAGGGGCCCCTATCCACTTCCAGACCCTTCCTGTTAAGATGTCGGTAGGAATACACCAGGAGGAGATATACTTTCTTATTCTACCTAAGGCCTCAACCCTCATCGTACTGGGCCTTCCCTGGTTACAGCTCCATTCCCCACACGTTGACTGGACTTCTGGGCAGATACCGGCTTGGGGTTTATCCTGTTTTCTCATGAAAAATGTTTGGCAATTTATAATAAAATAGAATAAACTACCAAACGTTTTTCATGATGGAAGCCTCCTAATTCTTTCAATGCATATGGGCTGGCTGGAGTCTTTTTTCAAGCGGTGTGGATCCCGTCCTTGGAGGCTTGCTGGAAAAAACATACATTCCCATGCGCTTTTGATCTCTGTTATGGAGAGCATGGAGGTCTGGTGAGTAGGGTGTTTGGCCATTTTCACTGGTGGAGGAATTCACAGTCACCCTATATTTTGTATTTGCCAATATCTACATGGTTATTCAATCATGGATCTTTGCAATACTTATTCAACTGTATTATGCACCATTTATGAACAGCACAATAGTGCACTTTATTGCCTTTTGGATCTAACGGCATCATTGTACTATGATTGCACTTTATTTATTTTTGATTAAATGTATGCATTTATATTATTTACATTATTGATTTTTGCTATTTACACATTGGATTTATTCTGACCCCTAGTGACCAGTTATTGTGTTGCACGTTATGCACTTTTAGTTTTGAGAGCGTGGTTTAAATTATCTATTCATCATATTTGCACTTAGACTTTTGTCTTTACAACAAACTGCTCCAGTTTAGGGTAAACCATATCGTGCGGGCCTGAGGATTAACATTTGTAAACCTCTTCATCTCTATAATCATTCAATTCCTTTTGGGATGATGTTCATGATTCCCTCCGGGCAGCTGCTGATAAATTTAAAGGTTTTGCCGACCGTCGCAGGCATAAGCTTACCTCTCTGCTTGTGTTCAGCTTAGAGACCGTGCATCCCCCACCTGTGTGCTTAAGTAATCTTCCCTCAGCAGGGCTCCACCCCAGTCCCTAATTTGGAACATTATATACCCCGACCTTGGCTTGTTCTTGACTATTTCTGTCTGCTTGTTACCCTGACCTTGGCGTGCTCTCCTATCTATTCCTGTCTGCTCATTGCCCTGACACTTGGCTATTCTACTGACTATCCCTTGTTGCCCTGCACTGCTGCTTCCTCTCTATCCACCAGTAGCCAGCGTGAGCTGGGAGACCCTGGGGGCCGCGACCTGCAGTCAGTTGCAGCCAAGTCCCTCCTCACCATCAGAGGCTCTGGTGAAAACCAGCTGGCTCTTAGACTCTGCACCCTGGGGAAACCTATGCTCTAGCTCCCTGTGTATCTGTGTCAGTGCTCCAATGAACCTGCTTTCCTGCACCACCCAGAGCTCCATTTGCAGCAGTGAGCTAAGGGTTCACAACCTTAGTGGTGTGCCCCTAGCCCCAGTGGTGTGCACCTGTCACCTGCTGTAAGGTGACCTGACAGTGGACAGCTCACTCATTAAAGGCCCGTCATTTCATGAATGTCTTACAGGACAACTTCATGTCCCAGTTGCTGGATCTAGATCTATTAACCACTTCTCTTTAGGTGGATGTACTATGACGTCCTGCCTTTGAGAAGTGATATCTGAATGGTGCCTGCAGCTGCAGGCACCATTCAGGTACCGTTTTTTTTTGCAGACGATTCTGCATCTGATAAAAGTGATCTTAGCGGCGGATTCGCCGCGAGATCACTTTTATCAGCGGCGGGAGAGGTGCCCCCCCTCCCGCCGCTAACCGGACCCGCCGGCAGCGTCGCAGATGATCCGATGCCTTCCCCCAGTGTCTGTGAGCCGACTGAGCGGCTGAAGCCGCTCACTCGGCTCCATAACACGGCCGGCGGAAATGACATCAGAAATGACGTCCGCCCAACGGTCTTAAAGGGCCGGTTTTTTTTTTTCTTCTGTCACTTTTTTCAGATTTTTTTTTTTTTTTTTGCATTTGAGTGTAAATATGAGATCTGAGGACTTTTTGACCCCGGATCTCATATTTAAGAGGACCTGTCATGCTTTTTTCTATTACAAGGAATGTTTACATTTCTTGTAATAGGAATAAAAGTGATCATTTTTTTTTTAAAGAACAGTGTAAAAATAAAAAGTAAAAAGCAAAATAAATAATTAAAAAAAAAAAAAATTTAAAGCGCTCCGTCCCGCCGAGCTCGTGCGCAGAAGCGAACGCATTCGTACGTCCCGCCCACATATGAAAACGGTGTTCAAACCACACATGTGAGGTATCGCCGTGATCGTTAGAGCGAGAGCAATAATTCTAGCACTAGACCTCCTCTGTAGCGCAAAACTGCTAACCTGTAGAATTTTTTAAACGTCGCCAATAGAGATTTTTAAGTTGCAAAGTTTGTCGCCATTCTGCGAGCGGGCGCAATTTTAAAGCATGACATGTTGGGTATCATTTTACTCGGCGTAACATTATCTTTCACAATATGGAAAAAAATTAACCTAACTTTACTGTTTTCTTATTTTTTAACTAAAAAAACTGAATTTATTCAAAAAAATGCACGCTTGGAAGACCGCTGCCCAAATACGGTGTGACATAAAGTTTTGCGATGACCGTCCTTTTATTCTCTAGGGTGTTAGAAAAAAATATATATATAATGTTTGGGGGTTCTAAGTAATTTTATAGCAAAAATACCTGTTTTTAAGTCGTAACACAGAACCCAAAAAACAGGCCCGGTATGGAAGTGGTTAATTATGAATGATCCAAGTCTGATCTCAGATGTGGAAATATGGGACAATGCGGGATATAGCGATCATAGGGTGAGCACATTTAACGTAAAACATAGAAAAAGGAGGCACGAGGGTAGCACAAGAACACTAGATTTCAAACAAGCCAATTTTTCTGAACTGCGGTCATTACTACATGACATCAATTGGGACCAAATCCTAGAAGCATTGAACATGGAAGAAAAATGGGTATGCTTTAGGAGCATATTACACAAAGGTATCACACAGTGCATTCCAATGGACAATAAATATAGAAGAGCGAAGGTTAAACCTGGGTGGCTAAACCATCATGTAAAAAGCCTCATTACAGAGAAAAAATTGGCCTTTAAATAATATAAAGGGGGGGGTCACCTTCATCATTCCAACATTACAAGCAATACAATAAGTGTAAGAACGCAATCAGGGTTGTGAAAAAAGATTACGAAAGACACATAGCGGAGGAGAGTAAAAGAAATCCAAAGAATTTTTTTAGATATATCAGCAGTAAAATATCAGAGCACATTGCCCACATAAATGACGAGGATGGTAGGATGGTTATGGATGACACAGAGAAGGCAACTGTACTAAATGCCTTCTTCTCCTCCGTTTTTAGCCAGGAAAAGGAGGGTCGTACTGACCGTGCAAGTACTGTTAGTGACACATCACAGGGCTTACCCTCGTGGCTAACAGTGGCCAGAGTCAAGGAAAGACTAGAAAAACTTAATACAAATAAATCACCAGGACCAGATGGCTTACACCCGAGAGTTCTCAGAGGACTCATTCAGGTTATATCCAGACCATTGTTCCTAATCTTTGCGGACAGCATACTCACAGGAATTGTACCAGCAGATTGGAGAAAAGCCAATATGGTAACAATATTCAAAAAAGGACAGAGACAAATCCCTGGAAACTACATGCCAGTCAGCCTAACATCAATCGTTGGTAAATTATTGGAGGGGATCATAAGGGACTATATCCAAAAATGTACTGAAGAAAAAAATATAATTTGAAGTTATCAGCATGGGTTTACGAAAGGTTGTTCTTGCCAGACCAATCTACGAGGAAGTGAGCTGCCATCTAGGCAGGGGAAGGCCCATTGATTTAGTGTACCTGGATTCTGCAAAGGCATTCGATACAGTCCCCCATAAACACTTAATCTACAAACTGAGGTCCGCAGGTGTGGACCATAAGGTTTGTTCTTATGTAAACAACTGGTTACAGGGGTGTGTCCAAAGGGTAGTGATAAATAACGTGTACTCAGACTGGTCTGAGTGCTAAGTGGGGTACCCCAAGGTTCTGTCTTGGGACCAATTCTATTCAATTTATTCATAAATTATTTAGAGGATGGGATAAATAGCTTAATCTCAGCTTTTGCGGATGACACAAAATTAAGCAGGGCAATAATTTTATTTCAGGATATAGAAATTTTACAGAAAGCCCTGAGCAAAATAATGGAGTGGGCACATACATGGCAAATGAGGTTTAATGTGGAAAAATGTAAAATAACGCACTTGGGGGCAAAAAACATAAATGCAAACTTCTCATTAAGGGGAGAACCACTGTGGGTATCAAGGATGGAGAAAGAAAGATATGGGAAATAATTGTACACACTGACACACGTGCATCTACACAGGTTGAACTGGATGGACTATTGTCTTTATTCAACCTTACCTACTATGTAATTATGTAACTATTTAAAGTCAATTGCACCCTTTAAAGTTAAACTCAGCTGTAAAAAAAAAAAAAAAAAAAAGATCCATGTGTTTAGCCCTATTTCCATATACTGTATTAGGTGTTTGATGCTTGTTTTGTGAGGGGAGAGCATTACTTACCATAATCTTAAGGCCTATAGACTTCTTTTGTGCCAGTTATGGCCCCCTGAAGCCAGTCCTTTCATCCAGTCCTCATGTACAATGCTTGACCATTGTGATGACATTGAGGGACCACCATATTTCAGGACTGCAGCCCTCTGCATGGAAGAGGGCCAGTTACCCTAGACTGGGAATAGGTTAAGGTTTCCTTTGTTATATTAGAGTAAACAAGCCTTAAATCATGAATATACAGCATGGGGCACCAAAATGGAAACCTTTTTATAGTTGAGTTCAACTTTCAAAAAAATTGAATTTCAGCTTCCCCATAGATTACAATCTGTTTCCCTAAAACTCCCCAAATTTTAGCAAATGTTAAAACTTCACTCATCCATACTCAATACTGTAAAAGGGGCATCAATATATACTCCTTCATCAATGTTCTTAGGCTAAAATTCCTCCAGCACTCGATCTTTTTATTTCTGTGTTAAGCGTGTACAATATGCATATATATCACTACAAATAGTCATCCATAAACATATTTTCCAGGGCTATCACTGTCGGTTAGCTTAGAACATCCTTACTGCCTGGAAATACTTTCCCAACAAACCACTTCCAGCATGAATATGAATCAAAGAACATCTGCTATAATGCTCCTACCGTGTATTAAATACTCTTTCTGCCACTTCTGACCCTTTTGTAAATGCTGAAATGAAAACTATTTAAGCAGACTGTAATATGCGAATGATGAATTCTACCATTAGATAGACCTGGGTGACCTCTTGATCTCACATCCAAGCCAATGCTCATATAAAATCTCTCTGTGGAAACTAGGAATATTGAAAATGACTGGTTTTCTACTAATTGCAAAGATAATTATGATGGCAGTCTGTCCTAACCATGCTTGTTGTAAGAGGGAGAAACAGCAATAGGCATTCACCCTCAGCAATCCATCAGCATTGTTTTAACTGCTCTAAACTAATTGTAGCCATGTGCTCCCTTGGGCGTGGCTGGTAGTTGTGGTTCACATTATAGCTGTCCTCAATCCTACCATATCTCATACATCTGAAGTCACTGAACAGGCCGGCTCTTGTTTTTGTTTGTTCTATTTAAGGGATTTAACTTGGATGGGGAAAATGGGTGACTGTGGGATGCCCAAAGAATTGGTTACATGACCTCCTATATACAGGACCGTATATACACTCTACTTTCTCCAGCACATCTCTTCTGCAGACTATTGTTACTTCACTTCTCTCCAGCACATCACTTGCTGACTATTGCTCCTTCACTTCTCTCCAGCACATCACTTTGTTCCTGACCTGAAGGGAAATTTATCAGGCTCACATAACTCCTTTCTCTTCACCGCAGCTAGCACGTGGTGAGATCCACAAACTCTCAGCAGGGCCTCCGGACCACCCATCACAAGCCAGGGTCTTGGACCCCTTAAAGCGTAGCTCAGTACTTTGGTGCTAGCCGGGCCTTTGATGGACTACAACTCCCAGCTCATCCCTCCTCCTGGTCCCATTGACCTGCTTTCTTCACAGTGACACTCCTTCCCCTGACAGGCTCCCGAGGCTTCCACAGACTGTACAATATTCCTCTCCAAGCCTGCTGCAGCTTTTCTCTTTCAGCTCCCAGGGTCTGTCACTCACCAACTCCAGTGGATACTTTAAAGTGTTCTCAGTAGCACCTCTGCCATTCTCCTACTCCCTTGTGCTGCTCCAGGAATCCACTCCACTCCTGGATGCACCCGAGTCTCCAGGCCTCAAGGTCACCCCCCACACTGGGGACTCCCTCCCAGGTAGAGGCCTCCATGGCACCCCTGCTACATCTTCCACACTTCCACCCAGCACTCTCCTCCCCCTGCTGGCAGACTGCTGTATCTAATGAGACTTGCCCCCTGCCAATCCAGACTGTAGATTGGTCAGGGCTCCTTGTCATACATCAGAAAGTGACACCTCTTCATCCATCCCCCTTTCCAGAACCTTCTCTGCTTAAGGGGGAGGAAACTCCAAGGGGTGTTCCTTCCTTTTGTCTCCAGCCACTCCCTGAGCCACTCCCCAGCTCAGATCAAAACATTCAGGCCTGTGCTTACAGTCAGGCCTGACTAAATTTTGCAAACACTCACTACAAAACGCACCTATCACTATGGGGCCTTACATAATTAAATGTGAAGTGTGCACTTAGCACTTCCCTATTAAAGAGTCAGGCTATCGTTTTATGAATATTGTGCATTCAATCTCATATAGTTAACATACCCCATATATAAAGATGCCTACATACAACAGTGAATGCATATTCAATTCATCCACATCGAAAAGACTGGTGAACACTCACTACAAACATAGAAATATATGTTTGTAGGCCTTCTGCTAAAATGACATGATATCCCCTGTCATTGGAGGTCTGGTAATTTTTAGCCTGGAGGGGACTAAAACCAAGTGGACCTTTCATGGTAGGGGCAGATCTCTTTGAGCTAAAGAAACCATGCAATGTACGCCAAGGCTAGACATGTTTTATATTTATTTACATGATGCAGTCTCATCTTTTAACTTTTGCCCAAAAATGTAATATTTTTGTGTTTGTGAGCAATGCCATTATTTTTTGTTTGTTTTTATTGAAAATACAGGTTTGAAAATAATCATCCAGACAACATGTGAATACATGAACAGTTGCATCATTTTTTTTTAATCTACAGGCTTTCAGAAAATATAAAAAATACACACAAAAGAAAAAAATAGCAGGTGTGCTGAATAACAGTTTAGTATAGCCCTCCAGTTGGCTATTTGTGATAATTGGACAAGTCAAAGGGTGCTGCTGCTCTCCAAGGATCCTCTGGGTGGCAGGAACACATCTAAACAAAACACAAAAAGAAGAAAGCGCAAAGCCGCCCTAGTGTAACTCGGTTTTAATATGGTAAAGTTAAAAACACTACAATGGTCAAACTCACATTGTGTGAAGATATATACAGCATAAGGATTCCACTATGGCTGCACTCCTAAAACCACCTCAAGATCCCGACAGGTAAGGAAGAGCCGTTGGCATTGATCCTGGCTGCCTGGATTCTGGCAGCACATCCGAGGCTATCCCCCACCACACTTGTGCAAATCCTACTGCGCATGCACCCGGTCTTGCCGGCGCTGCTCTCTTAGGACACTCAAGCTCCTTCCTCAGGCTAAGCCTCCGAAATGGCAACTGTGTAATGTCTTCACTCTCTTCCCCCCTGTATCCTGCTCATGTGGGTTCATGTGGGTTCAGAAAGCTATCCAGGAAATTTTGCAACTGGACATTAAAACTTTATGGTACAGTCAGGTCCATAAATATTGGGACATCTACACAATTCTTTTTTTTTTTTGGCTCTATACACCACCACAATGGATTTGAAATGAAACAAACAAGATGTGCTTTAACTGCAGACTTTCAGCTTTAATTTGAGGGCATTTACATCCAAATCAGGTGTAACACCACCACATATCTCGGTTTTTTTTTTTTCTTAACACATCTACAGGGTTATAAATACCTGGACTGACATGGTATTTCAAAATTACAGGTCAACGTTTTAAAGGACCTATCGAAAGACTTGGGTGTACTTGGGTGTACTCGTCCTATGTCCCCCCTTCTCTCACTTCTGTAATGTGTCAACGGTAAAGCCTCCGAATCGGACTCCTTCCTCGAACTCACAGGATTCTCTCGTCGCGGCCGTTCTGGCCCACGTACGCGTCATCCTAAACGTGTTCACACCACCCCCTATCGGAGCCTACACGACGGTCTT
>BLSH010552110.1:2050806-2062181 GCA_018402905.1 Glandirana rugosa | reverse complement strand
GGTAACAACTCGTTACCGCGGATTCCCGTCATTTTGTGACCGGCTGTGATTGGACACAGCCGGTCACGTGGTAAAGAGCCAATACTATTGGCTCTTTACCGTGATCGGGGTTGGGCTTCGTCCGAGGGACAAGCCCGCCCCCCGATCGCCGCGCTGCGCGCCCCCTGGGGCGCGCGCGAGCGGCGTGCACGCTGCTCAGTCGCCATTGTTGTCAGTGACCGGCTGTGATAGGACACAGCCGGTCACGCGGTAAAGAGCCAAGATTATTGGCTCTTTACCCCGATCACGGAAGGCCGGGGTCCCGAGGGACACGGCCGGTCCCCGATCGCCGCGATGCGGGCCCCTGAGGGCCCGCAAAGCGGCGAAAACAAGTGGACGTCATATGACGTCCACTTAGGATGGGGAGTGCACCTTGCCGACGTATATTTACTATACGTCGGTAAGGAAGTGGTTAAAATGCACCAAGATTTATGTAGGAGTACACTAGGATATTTGAATTAGAGAGTATATTTGTTTAGCATGGATTTCAGCCTTAAAGGACAAAGTGCACCTATACTTTTTGCCCCTTTGCCTTGACCTAAACAAACCTACCTTCCCCCTCTTCAAATGCATACTTACCTTGATTAGACAGCTGTAACCTCTGATGTTTGTTTACATCCAGCATCACAAGTCTAATTCGTCTGGCTGTGCAGGGGAAGTTTATAGGGTTGTCTCCCTTTGTCGCTGGGCTCAGGATAGCCACTAGGACAGGCCCCATTCTATGCCAAAGGGGCACAAAGAATAAGTGTACTTTGTCTTAAGGTGTCTTATATCTTAAAAAGTCTTATATCCTTTAAAAAAAAAAAACTGAGCTCTGGAAGATGTGTCCAAAAAGGAGGCAAAGAGCAAAGGACACTTAGTATTACATTTGGTCTCCCTTAGTTGATCTTTTCTTCTTTGCTGACTTATCAGGCTTTGTTCTGCATTGTGGAGACAAGCACGTTGGTAGAGGTAGGGCTTTGCTTTCCGCAGTCAGAGCTTCCAGCAAGGAGAACAATAAGCAGCGCAGTAATGACATCACAAAATCACACTCCAAATCTCCTGAAACTGAAAAGGGGCAGCAGTGCCTTAAATTTCACACTGCAGATACAGTATACAGCTATAAGGCAGTAGGCACAGGAGTGCCTAGACACCCTTACATAACAGAATGTGCACTGTTATTTTTCAGGAGAAATTCAATGCTAAATACACTTTCCAGTGTGCTGTTTAGGCACAATTAATGTATTTAGATGTTCCCCATAACACAGCAAATGCTCACTTCATAAATTCAGTTGAAGCTGAACTCAGAGATAAGCAAATATTGTCTATAGGCATTGTTCTTACTGGAATCCTGGTGTGTTTTGTTTATTTCCTCCAGATCTGTGCAGTGATCCATTGTGAAACGTTGCCTCTGTGCAGGAGCTTCCTGTAATCTAGACTGGTCATTAATGCTCTCTCTCCTTGTGCAGGGTGACTGGTCCTGTGTCCACCCCCTGGTGTAGTGGGTGGAGCCTTCTGGGTCAGCAGCTCTGCCCATTGCACAGGTTATGTACAGCACAGTGATGTTGTCACTGTTACCTATACAAGGTAATAACTGGGTTTGCAAAAGCATCTGGTGCACATAGAGTGAATTTACATCATTTTTAGCTATTGAGGAATATATTTGAATAGCATTTTTGTGCCTGGAGCTTTAAATACATTTCTATTTCAGAAATGTCAGAAATGTACTCAACACCAATGCAATGGAAATCTACACAGTGGAAACAAATAAAATAGATGCCAAATGAAAAAAATAAGAATGGACACAATTACATTTGTTATTTTGCTACATATAACATTGGAAAAGACTAAGTTTCACATTAGATATTTTGTAACCAAGGAGTCGCTTTCATCTGCTGAATGCAAACCGACAGGAACATGAGCAAATGCTTGTCAGTGGTCCACACATCTCCATGTGTCAAGTCAGCCAGAGTTCTCAGGTCAGATTGAAAAACCAGACCTAACCCAGACCTGCTTATTAATAGAGAGGAAGGATACATTGAAAGAAGGCGAGTTCACATTACACGGAAAACACAGATGTGATGGGAAGTTTGTAATGATAATAATTCAGATTTGAAAACATCACAAAAACTAAAAGGGTCCAGTTGGATTTTAGGTCTCCAAGTGGTCACCTTTACTTGTCAAAAATGTTCATTTTCCAGAGTCAAGCATGATGCTTCCAAAACATATGCATTATTATTATTCATTAAGTAGGTCGTTGAGGGCATGTACTTCCAAAACTCAGCTCTGCTCCATTTAGATCAGAGAATGCTACCATGTAGTACTGAGGTATTTATTACATATAGAATTACAAGAACTAAGTCTCTTCAACTTATAGAAGTAAATCTGAAAAATGCTGCTAAATGCAATATGTGGATAAATGCATAGTGTAAATTCATGCAACCACCAATAAATAATAACAATGCATTTAACAGTAATTTATTTTTGTTTACATTTGCAGCACCCTTTAAAATTATGCATCTCAAAGCACCCCCTTCTAAAATGTAAAAACTAAACTAATACCCCTTTCAAAGAGGTGCTTTTTAGGCGCTTACGCGCTAAAAAAAAGCACCTTAAAAGTTCATAAAAACGGCTTACCATTAATATCAATCATCTTTGAAACATTTTTGGGGAGCTTAAAAAAGCACCTCAAAAACACCCCTCTCCATTGAAGTGAATGGGAAGCGCTTCAAAAGAGCCTGAAAAGCACACGGAAAGCCCTGCAAAATGGTTCTTTTGAGTTACGTGACCTTAAAAAAACTATTGAAAATCGCCTCAAAATCGGCCAACGTTTTATAGGCAGTTTTCAAGTGCCTCAATGTGAAAGGGGTCTGAAAGTTAGAGGTGATTTATTCTTTCAAAGGAAATATACTTTTGCACACTGGTACTGACTAGTATTCCCGCATTTCTTATCCTTTTACACAGCTAACGTGACCCCAGTACTGAGAGAGAGGGGCAGAAGAGGGTCAAACAAACATGCTGTGCAGGTGCCCAATGTCCTTCTCATCAACCAGTGACATCAGTGGTTGTTAGGATGCTGGTGGCTGGCCCTTACTGTGCCCAAGATTGTAATGTTTCACAACGAAAGCCTGTGGCTTTGTGTAAAAAAAAAAGCAAGCGTAATCCACCCACTGGCTTGTACACAATTTTTGGACAATTTGGGGCACTTTTTAGGCATTTTGCCAAGGCACCCCTGAAGAACCCAGACACCCCAGGGTGCCTCAGCACCCTGGTTGAAAAAGGCTGCTACATGATCAGAACCAATCAGAGCTGCCTCATACGTATTCCATTTATGACTATTCTTTTGGTTTTGGGGCCTCAACTGCGATACTGACATCACCAAAGGGTCACGTTTAATATTCAGTACTGTATATGTAATGCTACAGTAAATGATCAGAGACTGCAGCCATACTATAGTATATGTCTAGAAGCTGTGGACATGTGTATAAGTGTGATTGGAAATGGGATGCATTCTGCAGATGACCATTGGAAATGTGAGGATAGGTTACATGAGAATGGTAGAGATCATCGACATTAAAAGCCTCTTTAAAATTAATACTCTCATGCCAACTACTGACTGCTGGGGTCCAACATCCCCAGGTTGGGGAAAATGGGCCCACAAGCTCCATTCAGATAGCAATTTAGTGATATTAGTTCAACCCAGCGCTACAAGGAAAGAGTGTTTACCAATCTTATATCAAAATGGTTCAGAGGTGCTCAATAGAGTTGAGCGAACCCGAACTGTAACGTTCGGGTCCGTACCAAACTTTCGGGTGTCCGTGTTCCGAACCCAAATGTTTGAGAAAAAGTCCGGGTTCGGGTTCTTGGTTCTGGTATTTTATCACGCATGTTGAATAGCTACAGGGCAGCCAATCAACAAGCGTTTCACTGGTTTTCCCTAGAAGCCATCACAGCCATGCCTACTAATGGCATGGCTGTGATTGGCCAGTGCATCATGTGACCCAGCCTTTATATGAGGCTGGAGTCACAGTGCTGCATGTCACATGCTCTCAGGTTAGTGTAGGGCAGTGGTTCTCAACTCCGGTCCTCGGGACCCACTAACAGGCCAGGTTTGCAGGATAACTGAAATACATCACAGGTGATATCATTTTCTGCTCAGTGATTGCAGTATTCTAGTCTGCATCCCTCCAAGGTAATACTTAAAATCTGGCCTGTTGGTGGGTCCTGAGGACCGGAGTTGAGAACCACTGGTGTAGGGAGACGATGCTGCCGGCGCTGTGAGGGACAGATTGTGAGGGAAAGATTGCAGATCTAATAACTAGGTAGAGATTACTACTACTGCTTTGAGGGACAGATTGCTGATCTAATAACACTCATCCTGCATTACAGAACGGTCTGATTACAGAACGATCTCTCATCCTGCATTACAGAACGATCTGATTACACAACAATCTGATACTGGACTAGGTAGAGATTACTACTGCTTTGAGGGACAGATTGCAGATCTAATAACATATCCCATTTTTCTTCCTTTTGCAGCCCCCTAGCACTTGCCAGGACTTTTTTACAGCCATTTTTGTGACGAAAAGTTCGGGTCCCCATTGACTTCAATGAGGTTCGGGGTCCGGGGTCAAGTTTGAACCCAAACGTTTCCGCGAAGTTCCGCAGGACCCGCAGAACCCGAACATCCAGGTGTTCGCTCAACTCTAGTGCTCAATCTATTACTTTGGTGTTATTAACTCACAAAACAATAACATATGCTGTGATTTCACCAGTATAATTTATTTGTAAAATTATTCATTTGTAATAGATTTCAATGCTTGGGTCACAATTAAAGTAGAACTATGGGCAAAACTTTTCTTTTTTTCATTTTGGATAGAGTAAGGGAGGATTATAACCGCTGTCAGATTTTTTTTTCGCCATCTCTGTCCCATTGCAGAGATTTCCCTTCACTTCCTGTCCCATAGCCAAACAGGAAGTGAGAGGATATCTCTAAAAATTAAAGGAATTTTTTGGGGACCCCCAGCTCAACGGAACTAGGGTCCCCATTGGAAGATTTCCCATCTATTACTTTTCTTGGGATAACCCAAAAATTGGGGTTTTCATTCTTTCAATGATAATGGTAAACAGGACAAATAGAGAAGGTGAATCTCCTTAACAGGGGCACAGACAGCAATAAAAACTGACAGGGGCTCTAATCTCTCTCCACTCTGTCCAAAAGGAAAAAAAAAAGTTTTGCCTTTAGTTATACTTTAAAGTACAACTAAAGGCAAAACTTATTTTTTTAGTTTTAGATATACTAGAACGGGATTAGAACAACTGCCTGGTTTTCATTGTTGTCTGTGCCCCATTAGGGAGATTCACCCTCTCCGTTTGTCCTGTTAACTTACCGAGAGTTAAAGTATAAGAAATTCCTTAATTTTGGGTTGTCACCAGAACAGGAATTGAGGGAAAATCTTCCAATGGGAAAACTAGTTCTGGTTATACTGGTGGCAACCAGGGATTCTGTCACTTTGGAAGTGTAGCCAAGCCCCCGGGGTTGCTGAATGCTGTGGTTTACCTGTCACCCTGCCCAGCCTGGCATCCTTCTCTCAAACACTCAGGGACACAGAACAGTCCATAAGCTTTGTTTTTTTTTGTTTTTATTGAGGGGATTGAACTTGGATGAGAAGGGGGAAATTATGGGATGCCCAGAAAGATTCAATATAACTCACTTGAGACTACTATATACACTCCTGTATATACAGTATCTCACATTTTTGTAAATATTTTATTATATATTTTCATATAACAACACTGAAGAAATGACTCTTTGCTACAATGTAAAGTAGTGAGTGTACAGCTTGTATAACAGTGTAAATTTGCTGTCCCCTCAAAACAACTCAACACACAGCCATTAATGTCTAAACCACTGGCAACAAAGGTGAGTACACCCCCTAAGTGAAAATACCCAAATTGGGCCCAATTAGCCATTTTCCCTCCCTGGTGTCATGTGACTCATTAGTGTTACACGGTCTCAGGTGTGTATGGAGAGTAGGTGTATTAAATTTGGTGTTATAGCTCTCACTCTCTCATACTGGTCACTGGAAGTTCAACATGGCACCTCATGGCAAAGAACTCTCTGAGGATCTGAAAAAAGAACTGTTGCTCTACATAAAGATGGCCTAGGCTATAAGAAGAGTGCCAAGACCCTGAAACTGAGCTGCAGCACAGTGGCCAAGACTATTCAGTGGTTTAACAGGACAGGTTCCACTCAGAACAGGCCTCGCCATGGTCGCTCAAAGAAGTTGAGTGCATGTGCTCAGCATCATATCCAGAGGTTGAAGGGGTGGGGGGTCAACCTGTCAGTGCTGAGACCATATGCCGCACACTGCATCAAATTGGTCTGCATGGCTGTTGTCCCAGAAGGAAGATGATGCACAAGAAAGCCCGCAAACAGTTTGCTGAAGACAAGCAGACTAAGGACATGGATTACTGGAACCATGTCCTATGGTCTGATGAAACCAAGATAAACGTATTTGGTTCAGATGGTATCAAGCATGTGTGGCGGCAGCCAGGTGAGGAGTACAAAGACAAGTGTGTCTTGCCTACAGACAAACATGGTGGTGGGAGTGTCATGGTCTGGGGCTGCATGAGTGCTGCTGTCACTGGGGGGCTACAGTTCCCTGAGGGAACCATGAATGCCAACATGTACTGTGACATAATGAAGCAGAGCATGATCCCCTCCCTTCAGAGACTGCCACAGGGCAGTATTCCAACATGATAATGACCCCAAACACACCTCCAAGATGACCAATGCTTGCTAAAGAAGCTGAGGGTAAAGGTGATGGACTAGCCAAGCATGTCTCCAGATCTAAACCCTATTGAGCATCTGTGGGGCATCCTCAAATGGAAGGTGGAGGAGTGCAAGGTCTCTAACATCCACCAGATCCGTGATGTCATCACGGAGGAGTGGAAGAGGACTCCAGTGGCAACCTGTGAAGCTCTGGTGAACTCCATGCCTAAGAGGGTTAAGGCCGGGCTGGAAATAATGGTGGCCACACAAAATATTGACACTTTGGGCCCAATTTGGACATTTTCACTTAGGGGTGTACTCACTTTTGTTTGCAGCAGTTTAGACATTAATGGCTTTGTTTTGTCACATGAAAAGATAGAATAAAATATTTACAAAAATGTGAGGGGTGTACTCACTTTTGTGAGATACTGTACACTCCAGTCTTCTCCCAGCACAACTCTTGCTTAAGATCTCTTTTTCTTTACTCCTCCAGCACCTCACTTGCTGCAGACCGTTACTCCTCCAGCACTTCACTTGCTGCAGATTCCCGAACCAGCTAACATCACATGGTTAGGCCTGACACTAACTCAGCCAGGCCTCAGTGAATTGCCTTTTGTGGACAGAGGGGTTACTATGGTGTAGAAATAGTTCCGGTGCTAACTGTCATCTACTCGGCTCATAGGTGTCTGCAGCCTATTGCATTAGGGTGTGCACCACAAAGCTCAAACATGAGTTTGTGTGTATATATGTCAGAAGGGCAGAGACTGGTGTCAGTAGTTTATTTTTATTTTATTTTATTTATTTTTTTACAATTTAGTTTTTTTATTATTGTTTTTACAATATTATATATATATATATATATATATATATATATATATATATTTTTTTTTACAATTATATTTAGGAGCCCTGCTGGGGTGCTTTGGTGAAATATCAGGGGTCTAAACAGACCCCTAATGTCTCACCTATGAGACCGAGAAAGGGACTGAGGACAGAGATTCCCCCATCCCTTTCTCTGCAGCCAGGCAGCAGGGGAATCTGCAAAGTACAGGGTGATTAGGGAGTGCCTAGGCACACCTGCCACCCTATGTGAGCACGCCTATGACTTGGCTACTGATCCAAGTAAACCCCCTTTAGGCCCTGCCAGCCCTCATGGCTGCAGCTGCCTCTTTTCCACTGCCCCTTCTTCGCAGTCCACTCCTCCCCAGTTCTCTCGACTGTGCCTCACTCACCAGCCTCCCCGGCTGTGACCAGTTGTCCTTCCTGGAGTCCCTTAGCAGTGCTCTTCCCCGTTGTCCTCTCCTTGCTCTCTCATGTGCCTCTATTGCTCTCTCTCTCTCTCCTTGCTCTCTCATGTGCCAACTCTTGCTTAAGACCTCTTTTCATTTACTTCTCCAGCTCTTCACTTGCTGCAGACCGTTACTCCTCCAGCACTTAATTTGCTGCAGACCATTACTCCTCCAGCACTTCACTTGCTGCAGATTTCTGGACCAGCTAGCACCACATGGTTAGGCCTGACACTAGCTCAGCGAGGCCTTAGTAAATTATTTTGCGGGCAGGGTCCCCGGGCCCCTATGGTGTAGAAATAGTTCCAGTGCTTACTGTCCTCTACTTGGCTACTGATCCCAGTAAACCCTCTTCAGGCCCTGCCAGCCCTCATGGTTGCAGCTGCCTCTTTTCCACTGCCCCTTTTTCACAGTCCAGTCCTCTGGTTCTGCACCCATCTCTGACTGCTAACTCCTAGTCTTCTCAGGTGTGCTTCCCCAGTCCTCCCGACTGTGCCTCACTCACCAGCCTTCCCGGCTGCGACCAGTTGTCCTTCCTGGAGTCTCTTAGCAGTGCTCTCCCCCCTTGTCCTCTCCTTGCTCTCTCATGTGCCTCTGTTACAGGATCTCTTCTCCTGGATGCACCCGAGCCCAGGCCCAAGGTCACTCCCCCCCAGATTGGGGAGCTCCCTGTAGGCCTCAACAGCCTCCACACACTCTACTCCATGTCTTCCACCAAACAACTCCCCCTGGCTAGGCTGACCCTGGGTATTTGAGGAGGCCTGCCCCCTGCTAATCCAGGTTGGGGATTGGTCACTCAGAACCCCTCAGAATACCCCAGATGGCTACACCTCCCCTCTCCACCTCTCTTTCCAGCAAACACCAGAAGCTTCTGGAAAGAAGTGGGAGGTTCTGATGACACCACCTGTGAGTCACCCAGTCCTCCCTAAGCCACCCCCAGCCCAGATGAAAACAAACAGGCTTAGCTACCAGCTAGGCCTGCCTACATTTTCTGACTCTCCAGAAAAATCTATCCTCTAGCACCTACCTACCTAGAGGGTGCTACAAAAGAATGTCCTCTATCTTTTTGCTTTGGATATGGAATAGTAAACAAAGGGAAATCTCCCCAATGTGACACAGATGGAAAAAAAATATAGCTGATGGGGGTATAACCCTCCCTTATTCTATCCAAAATAGAATAGTAGTATTGATTTTTGTGTTGTATATCAATTCACAAAAATGATTGCACAAGTTTTGGCACCTTAACATATTGCTTTCTTCTTACTGACATTAAAACATAACTCTGGGCAATATCCTGTTGATAGCTTTAGAGGGTGTAGCGAAAGTTAACCTCTGCATTCTCATCATTTACCATTTTGTAAAAAAAGGTTGCTTTTGGCTCCCACTGAGAAGTTATCAATGGAAACCTCAATGTTTCCCTGAGGAAAGGTTTCCTTTATATAGCTATTGCAAGAGAATATAAAATTATATCACGCCTATTCAATATTTATCCATGTGAACCAAAAGTTTAGATGAAACTGTTACTGTTAGATAAAAAAAAGGTTGAAATAATTCATGCAGTTTAAATACTTTACTTCTGTAAAAGTTAAATTCCCATTTAGGCTAGTAGAGGTTTCAAACAGAGGTTTACTTACCTATACCTTGATCCCCAATCAGCTTGCGCTCCCCTCTGATATCCTTTGCTTCTGGTATATGGGCAGGCCCTCAATATTCTCACGTTCAATGCCGGACTGCTCCACATGACTGGTGAAGAGGAGCATCTTTACAGGACTGGTATTACAATAGTTAGGAAGCCTGTGGGAGCTAGGAAAAAGGTAAGTATATCTTTGTTTTAAAACTTGGATTGTAGCAGGAGACATAGAATATCAATTGTGTATATCTCTGGATCTAGTTAAAATGTCAAAAATCTGTTTACAGAAGATAATCTCTGCTTATGCATTTTTTTCATGATGGCAACTCAAAATAAATGACCATGGTTTTTATAGGTTTGCTCTAATAATGTAAAAGCTTGATGGGTCCCAATGTATTAAGAAGGTAAACAGTGCATTGTAAAATGTGGAAACCTTTCATTTTCATTATCAAAGGGTTCAAGATGGAAATCAGATTATCTGCATTTAAACTACGAAAGCCCTTCAAGAATATGTCCATTAAGACAGTCTACTTTGTATGTTTTACTCAGCCTCGGAAACTCTCAAATGTTAGTTTGCCTGGGTGAACATAACTCCAAAGGGCCAAGACCTTTCTCAATCAAAATCAACCTCCCTCTACTAATCGTATTATTAAAATCTGATTGGTTGCTAAGGGTTACTGCATTTTGAACATGATTCCTCTTTGCATTGTGCAATATTAAACAAGCCAAAATATTCTAAAAAGGTTGATATATAATCCATAACAACAGCTGTATTATTCTGCTATTTTCCAACATGATATTGATGTACATAGAACATATTGAATGGCAAAAATATATAGTGACCAAGTTAATAAAATGATAGATAAAAAAGACAGAGTCATTATAGGTCATAACTCTACCCAGATTTATTTATTTTTTACTTTTGAATGCATGGGGGAAAGTTAAAATGTATTTCAGGTTTTTTGTTTTTGTCTGTTGAGATTTCTCTTCACTTTTAGCCCCTGTAACATCCGTACAAGAAATGAGCACTTATCAATAGGACAAGAAGAGGCTTTAACCCTTCCACGCATGAATAGAAATGTGTCCTTTTTTTGTCTGTTTCCCTATTGGATTTTCCTTATCAGGCATAGAGGAGACAATGAAAATTGAACAGAACCCTTCACTGCTATTTCCAAAACCAAATAAAAAAAGTTTTGACTATACAGGGAGTGCAGAATTATTAGGCAAGTTGTATTTTTGAGGAATAATTTTATTATTGAACAACAACCATGTTCTCAATGATTCCAAAAACTCATTAATATCATTTATCGTCACTTCCCAAGACAAGTTAAAAGTAACAGAGGAGATACGGACTATTCCTTTTAGGTTATCCCTTTGTCTGTTTTTTTCCTGTGTAAAGATAAGTACGCACCTTCCCAATTTCGGAGAAGAACAGGATAACTATTCACGAGTAAAGAACATGCCTACAATGTCCCCGATTTTCACTTCTCTTTAGAGTTGTCTGTTTTTGTTTTTTGGACTTTATGTAAAATTGAAAGGGGGTACGTAAGTTTTCATTTTTTATTTATTTAGACCCATCTCAATACTGGATATTACTGAGACAGAAAAAATAGATAGTAAAATAATTGAACCAGTGATATATAAAAACGGTAAGTTATACAAGATA
>BLSH010552110.1:2026502-2042907 GCA_018402905.1 Glandirana rugosa | reverse complement strand
ACCCGGTAACAGCTCGTTACCGCAGATTCCCGTCATTTTGTGACCGGCTGTGATTGGACACAGCCGGTCACGTGGTAAAGAGCCAATACTATTGGCTCTTTACCGTGATCGGGGTTGGGCTTTGTCCGAGGGACAAGCCCACCCCCCGATCGCCGCGCTGCGCGCCCCCTGGGGCGCGCGCGAGCGGCGTGCACGCCGCTCAGTCGCCATTGATGTCAGTGACCGGCTGTGATAGGACACAGCCGGTCACGCGGTAAAGAGCCAATTTTATTGGCTCTTTACCCCGATCACGGAAGGCCGGGGTCCCGAGGGACACGGCCGGTCCCCGATCGCCGCGATGCGGGCCCCTGAGGGCCCGCAAAGCGGCGAAAACAAGAGGACGTCATATGACGTCCACTTAGGATGGGGAGTCCACCTTGCCAGCGTATTTTTACTATACGCCGGTAAGGAAGTGGTTAAATAAAGAGACAATTTTTCACCTGTGTAAGGGATTAGCTCAGTAGCGGGGTGTGCAGGACCCTCTGGATCGGTCACAGCACAGTGAAGTAAGTACGGACAGACAGCAGGATATTTGTTAAAGCAAAAACTGTGGTTTATTTACACGTCTGTGGTTACAAAGTGCAGGCATCAAAACAGGTAAAATAAAACAAAACAGAAAATAAACCCTTGCCACTTTGGGCGTCTAACTACAAAGACATAGGAAAATGACTACTTCTTCTGCCACAGCCTACCGCTGCCCAGACAGTTGGCGGTCACACAGAAATTAACAGAGGCTTTTAGTCAGACGCACTTAATCTCAGCATTCAGAGGTATTGCTGCTCCCCAGTCTGCAATGCACGGAGATCTGGTTCCAGGGTGGAGCCCCTTGTTGAAGCAACCTGAGAGTTCTATAGAGCCCTGAGTGGTTTATCTGTTACACCTGAGCTCGTTAACCCTCATTGAGCCCAAACAGGCTCACTACACAGCACAACCACAAAAGCAATCAGTGTACAGCATAAACCTGGGAGAAATATATCTCCCATCCTGGACACAACCCATAGATGTTCCCGGCTTCCTGTCACACCTGGTATATCCAATATTCTTTGTTTGGCACATGGTAAACCCTAGGGCTGGCACAGATCACCAGTAAATCATGAAGTATCTCACAAGTATTTGATACAACACGCATTTAAACATCTTTGAGAACCAAGCCAAACAAATATATCCTTTTCCCCACTAACCTCACATGACTCCCATATAGCTGCGAGGATGATGAAGTGTGCTTGCGGAATAGAAAAATAATATATGTGCTACCCAATAGACCACAACGTTTAAACCTCTTATCATGCAGTGATGAAGGTGTTAGGAGATTTAAGAAAACTGCTTGCTTACTGGACAAGTTCCATTTCAACATAACCATATACAAAGCTTAGGGCTATTTCTAGACTTTTGGATTTTCAGAAAAGCAGCTCTTTTCAAGACAACCTAGATACATTTTTCATGTTAAATACATGCAGGTTAAGTAATGTGTAAACATAACATAGATATTTGGAAAAAGTAAAATAAAATATATATAATAAACTGCTAAATGTGAAATGCATTTCTATACACTTTCCCTGTTTTTCAGCTTAATAAAACAAGTATAAAATAATATAAAAAAAAATTAAACCAGGAGATTGCCTAAAACAATGTACCTAAAAAAGCCTCATATGTCATTTAATAATTGAATAAACTAATAAAATAAATAAAATGTCCAATACACAGTATGTAATATATTTGAAAAAAGATCATAACAAATGTGTCTCCACCTCTGTGTCCACTTGATCATAAAGTCTTCTAGTGAACCGCACCTCCAAGTGAATTACAAACTCAGCAGAAGGATCTGCTGCAAACATTACAGCACAGCCAGCCCAAGTTATAAAGCCCAGATTGTTTGCTCTCTCCCTGTCATCACCAACTCCAGAAAAGGTACCGTTTCTTTAAAGTTCCAAGTAGCATCAAGAAGCACAGCAAACCCGCACAGCACTATATCGAAAAAGATGCCCCAGTCGCACAAGCAGATAAAATAAAGCCATAGTGTAGTAGTTATTAATATTTGTGCAGGAATATAAATAAAACCACTGAGAATCCAACACCAAGCCGTCAAACTCTAAGGCCTCTAACTCTAAGGCCCGTTCACACCTGAGCAGTTCTCTGCTTGACGCTTGTAGCTCTAAAACACTCAACAAGTGTTTGGCAAAACCTGTTTTAAAGTAGTTGTAAAGACAGAAGGTTTTTATCTTAATGCATTCTAAATATTAAGATAAAAGGCCTTCTGTGTGCAGCAGCACCCCTCAGCCCCCTCCTGCACAAGAGACTCGGCTGCCCAGGACACTCCCTCCTGCTGAGACAGCAGCGAAGCACCATTGGCTCCCTCTGCTGTCAATCAAAGCCAGTGAGCCAATGAGGAGAGGGAGGGGGTGGGGCTGGGCCACGGCTCTATGTCTGAATGGACACAGGGAGCTGCGGTTTGGCTCGGGAGCCTCCATAGCAAGCTTCTTGTTGTGGGGACACTCAACAAGAGGGAAGGGCCAAGAGTTCCGAAGAGGGACCCAAGAAGAGGAGGATCTGGGCTGCTCCATGTAAAACCACTGCACTGAGCAGGTAAATATAACATGTTTGTTATTAAAAAAAAAAAACAAGACTTTAGTATCACATTAAATTTAGCAGATCTGAATTTAACATAGTCTATGTTGGGGATGGGGGCAGGAAGACTACTGCCCAAAAAAAAGGCACAGGGAGATGGACACAGCAGGGAGATGATTTTTCATGAGGTTTTGATGGCAACATTGAACACAAATCTTTTAAATAACATGCCTTAAATGCCTTAAAGCTTTATGTGGTGTCATGGAACAGAGCAATTGTAGCAGTCTCGGTGACACCACATACACTGGCATCCCATATTAGGCTATGGAATACATTTTTTACTTTTATAATTAGCTTGGCTTCATTGTACAAGTAATGACAAATGCTTTTTCATCAAGTAATACACTCACATTGACCAACTAAAATTGGCCAGCTGTCACGCTTACCCCTAACGCAGGTGGTCAGACACTATAGCTGGCTACTGTGTTCTTTACCTATACCAGGCCCTTTCCCATAAGGCCAGCATGCCTACCGGTACTCAGTTGCCCCAGGATTTATACACAATGCTATAGTGCCTGACTATCACGGCAAGGCATGTGTGAACTGAGCAAAGCAAACCGGTACTTACGGTTGACAGACAGGCAGAGTGGTTCAATGACAGTCCAGGTTAAAAACAGGCAGAGTTTAGAGAAAAGTCATTATCCAATCTGAGGTCATACACAGGGAAATTCCAGCAGAGCAAGGCAGACAGACAGGAACTTGATCAGGTATTACACACGTTATCACACTCTATCATAAGCATGAGACTGAAGGCTTGGCTAGCTTATAACAGGTTTGGTCTCCATCCAGGGACTGGCCACATTAATCACCTTTCAGGTGAACAGACTTACTAAGAGAATGCCACAACCAAACTCAGGATGCTGGAATGAGGAGCATGAGCGCTAGATGCTCATGACATCAGCAATTGGCTGCAGATGTGCCTGTTTTCACCGATGCAAAACTGTTTAAAGAGACTGTAGTTGACTTAGCAGTCATCAGCAGCAGGATCATTTAAATTAGCAAGACTAGGCTCAAATTTACTGGAGACAAAGAGCACAGGCTGGGGCTTTACTGCAAAAACATGTAATTAAACCGTGCTCATAAAGTGCAAAGTGCAATAAGTATTGATAACTATACAGAATCAAACTCAAAATATTGAAAATACTATTAAAATGACCATACAATTCTAGCAAATTGCTAACTGGTTTATGCCTAGTTTAATTTTAACTATAGGCATAGGGGGCGCAGTGAATGTGACTGATATATTTGAGGTGGTTCTCGCACTTAGTTTTTCTTTTGCAAACAAAAGGCAGCTCTGAAAACAGATGGTAAGAAACTTAGAGGAAAAGAAGAAAAAAAAGAAAGGACAACCCCAATATACTACCTCTAAAACAAAAGCCTAATTTTAAGGGAATCCTGGTGGGGAAATATACCTAAAATAAATGTGCTATCAACATGCAATCAAAGATCATTATACCCCCAAAATTATTGAAAGCCTCAAAATAATACCCCCGAATCAAAAGCCCACTTTTTGCAACTAGGAAAGCCTTCCTGCAAAGAAAAAAAAATGTTTATGTTGAAATAAAAACCACATCAAGATAAAATAATAACCAGTATACCACAAATTAAAACTCGAAAATACTACCCGACTTCACAGAACAAAAATGAAGAGAGGCCTTTCAGGTAACAAAAAAAAGTTTGTTCTGGGTGGAACAGCAGTTAAAAGTAACCATAGACCTCATATGAACCACACAATACAATTAAAGACAAAAACTGCCCTAATAATATAAACAAAAAAACACCAAAAAGGGCTGGTTGCACAAAGAGCTAGCAATCATAGTTAAAGTATAGTTTCCTAACTGACCATAAGCACGCCATATGCAGTTTGTCCTATTTTCCTACTCTCTCTCTATAGCAATTTCCAATATTTTGACTCCTGCAAGAGAAAGGCATAATGAGCTAGTATGCATCACTTACCTTCAATCAACGCTGTAGCAGTGGTCCCCGAGCACCGCTGTGACCGGCGACATGCTGTTTCCGTCGTCTTCCGGGATCCCGGGCTCCGATTGGCAGGAGCCGCGCTGATGTCACTCCGGCGCATGCGCACGGGAGCCGTCATTTACGGCACACTTAGTGAACAAACAGCCCAGTCAAGCAGTTTCTTCACTTCCCATGTGCTGATGACGTCAGCACATGCAGATACAGGGAATATCTCCTAAACGGTGCAAGTTTAGGAGATATTCCCAGGACCTACAGGTAAGCCTGAATATAGGCTTACTTGTAGTTTAAAGTGATTGTCATAACTTGACAACCACTTTAAATTATCTAAAAGTCCCCTTATTAGCCTTTCTAAACCTTCTGGCCATAGCAAAAAGGGCCATGCAGCATACAGTACAAGAATCAGCACAAAAGCTTGCCAATACTGCAAATCTCGAAATCCACAGGATTTGCTTTGAACCCATGGTAGTGGCAAACCCAAACCTCAATCCTACTCCCCACTCCCAGCACTTTAATGCAACCCAAGTGCAAAAATTAAAAAGTAGAACAGAAGGTTTCTTTGTAAAGAATAGATATTATACTTACCTGTCCCACTATGAAATTCTGACCTTCCCTCTTTTCAAGAGGTTCTTTCCGTTGGTCCCTACATCACTATAGGACACATAAATTACTTTGGGGCTGACAAAAGAAGCCACAGTGCTCAGATGGTGATCAGGAATCCAACACTCCGGGAAATATGTTGGATGAAGAGGATCACAGGGTCTTGTAGACAGAAAACATTAGTATCTTGGTGGCAAGACAGGTAAGTCTAATGTATTTTCTTTACAGGGGAATCTTTTTTTCTACATTTTAATTTTGGGCAGGAATCAGAATCATTTTAATAGGAACCTATTAAGTCCTGTAAGCTGGGAGTGTATTTGTAACCTCCAAAGACATGCTGGTAGGTAAATTAGATCCTGTCTAAATTGGCCTTAGTATATGTATAAATGTGAGATACGGACCTTAGATTGTAAGCTCCTTGAGGGTAGGGACTGATGTGGATGTACAATATATATGTAGACGCTGCGTAAATTGACAGCGCTATATAAGTACCTGAAATAAATAAAAATAAAATAACCTTGAGAGCAGTCATTTATGCAGCTCACAGTTTAAATATGATTACATTTACATGTAGTCTAAATATTTTAACCCAGAATGGAGCTTTAAATGAACTGTAGGCACTTAATGACTTAGGTATAATAAATGACATTTATTCTGACTGTGGAATGCTGAGCTGATCAGTCACAGAACAGAGACAGAAGCTGAGCTGATGGTGCTACATCCAATCAGCAGATTAAACCTGCAAAATCTGGTCTTTTGTACCCTGGCTGGCAATTATCTGATGTCTGCCCATGATTTACAGCTGAAGACTAATAATTACGGCTACAGAGAAGTGCCCTGGCTGTAACTCACGGCCTGTCAGCACAGTGAGTTTTCCTGGCCCCTGACTGCCACACATTCCAGTATATCACTGTCAGCAGCCCACTGAGGCTTCGCCTCAATGTCAATAGCATGGCATAGATCATGATCACAAGTCTTTCATCTGTGCCACAGTGACTCATTTTATATGCTTTACACCTCCCAAATGCAAGTGTGCTACAAATGTGTTTCCTAATTGCAGATTTGTCTTAACATTGTGCTAAACCTCTGCATGTCAGTACTGCTTGGGCCTAAAAGAAGGAAGTAGGCCCCTGAAAGTTTATTCTGAAAAATTAACTTAGGGCTAGTTTACACTAGCGCATTCTGATTGCTCTTCAGATGGTATTAGGCAGTCAATGTGGAGGTGGTTCAAAAAAATGCCTGTTTTAACCCCTTAGCACACCACATTCACATGCATTTGACATGGTTGAGGGGGTGTTGCGAGGCTCTCCAGTCAGTTGAATGGGTCGCATCCAAAGTGTGGTACTGCCCGCTGAACAAGGCAAAAGAGATTGTTTTTGCAGCACCACAGGTACAGGCATTATACCTTTCTCTGTACGCCAAGTTACAGTAAGTTTTAATTACTTCTAGCTCCCATAGCTATGAATTGGAGCTAATTATTTTTTAATTTCGGTGCAGTAATAGCATCAATTTGTAAAAGTGACACAATTCACAACTACCTGAAACTACTGCTAATAAAACTAACAAAACGTGGCAGGAATTTTTTAATCTCGCAAAGCCATTTCAAAAACCCATAGTGGCAGAAAAGTGTTATTAGGTTGAATGTTATCTTTTGAATGTTATCTTTACCCTGATAATGTTATCTTACCCTGAATGTTATCTTTTAACCACTTGCCAACCAGCCACCGTCATCTCCTGCACGAATCCACTCCCCCGACTCGATGTCCGCTGGCGACCAGCGATCACCTTGTACAGAGGTAGAATGGGGGCCTTACGATATGACAGAGATCTACTGTTCCCTGTCATCGGAAACAGTGAGATCTGTCATGTCCTAGTAAGCCAATCCCCCTACTGTTAGAACACGCTGAGGGAACACAGTTAACCCCTTGATTGCCCCCCTGGAGTTAACCCCTTCCCTGCCAGTGTCATTTTTACATTGATCACTGCATTTTTATAGCACTGATCAATGCAATAATGTCAGTGGTCCCCAAAAAGTGTCATTTGGGGTCAGATTTGACTGCTGCAATGTCGCAGTCCCGCTAAAAATTACAGATTGTCACCATTACCAGTAAAAACAATTTAAAAAAATAAAAGTCTCTAAATCTATCCTGTAGTTTGTAAATGCGATAACTTTTGAGCAAACCAATCAATATACGCATATTGGGATTTTTTTTTACCAAAAATATGTAGAAGAATATATATCGGCCTAAACTGATGAATACGTTTGTTTTTTTTATATTTTTTTTGGATATGTATTATAGCAAAAAGTTTTAAAAAAATGTTGTTTTTTTAAATTGTCATTCATTTTTTGGTTATAGCGCAAAAAATACCACCAAAAGAAAGCTCTATTTGTGGGAAAAAAAGGAAATACATTTTGTTTAGGTAGAGCGTTGCATGGCCGCGCAATTGTCAGTTAAAGCGACGCAGTGCCATATCGCAAAAAATGGCCTGGTCAGGAAGGGGGCAAATCCTTCCAGCGCTGAAGTGGTTTGTACACACATGAATAAGATTATATATGTCAAACTGATCTGTTATTTATGTGTGTAAACATTGAAAACATTCCCTTTAAAAAGCACAGTGAAGCACATTTATCAAAGCATGCCGTTCCTTGTTAAGTATGGAAAAAAGGTCAGTAGAGGGATTTACATTCTCGCTTGCTTGACAAGTTGTGGAGGAATCCATATTGTTTACATTTTATTCAGAATCAGGTCACTGATGCTCTGAGGTGTAATGATAATCCTGTTGGTTATGTATCCTCAGTCTGATATCTTTGGAGTTGTTGATGACTTGTTCATTGAGCCTGTCAGATCAAATTCATTTGGCTTAACGCAGCTGGAAGGTACTGTCACTTAATAGGTTTTTAACACCTGTCTTCCCCACAACCTAATCCACAGCAAACATAGGAAGCGAGGCAGCGAAATGTTCCAGGACGTCAGACCGGTGTGTTCCTTTGTAAAAGGTTTACTAGTAATGGATGCCGGTGAAGCACCAAAGATAGTTTGGTGAGGAGCATATTTCTGTGAATCACTATCCTAATTGCTTTTTAGATTATGAGTATTAGGATAGAATTAGAATACATTAAAAGACACAGACTATAATTTTTCTGTGTGTTTCTTTTCTTTTATTGGGTTTATCAATGGCAAAATATAGTTTTTTGGCAGCATGTATTTTGAGTTATTAGAGCCGTGCTTACTTTACATAAGAAAATGAATAGTCCACTAAAATGTAATACTAAAAAGGCAGCTTTTGCAGCAATACTCACCTTTAATCCAGAGCTGCCCCCTGCAGTGCTTCATTTCTGCTACTAGATGTCTTCAGTCTTGTGGGTTGAATAATGGCCAGCATAATTTAAATCCCTTCCTCTCAGCCCAAACTGTCATGGACCCCCTAGGACTGGATAGTGAAATACAAAAAGCACAATGATGAACTCATCTCTCTGTTAGGGCTCTTTCACACTAGTGGAGCCCGTTTTGACGGGCTCCGCTGCTCAGCGGGGATCCATCCGTTGATCCCCGCTGAGCCGGCGGATAACAGGACAGGCTCTGCAGAGACTGACCTGTCACAGCTCCATTCTCCTCTATGGAGAATCAGATGAACACGGACCATCTGTCTGTGTTCATCCGATCCGCCAGACCTATTCCATCCGTCTGTTTTTGGCGGATCGGAGCGGATCGGGTGTCAGCGGACATGTCACTGCTGACATCCGTCGCTCCATAGACAGCAATGGAGCATCCGTTTGCGTCCGCCTGAAAAACTGACAGGCGAACCCGAACGATCCGCCCGTGTGAAAGGGGCCTAAAGCTGGCTATAGTTGGATCAAAACACACTCTGAACTCTGCTGTGAAGGGACTGCAGGATTCGGATTTCAAGTCAAACTATGATATTTACACTTTTTGTATTAAAAAAGGGACACTTGTAGATAAATACATACTGTAATTTTCATTTCCTGACCTAACTCCATGGCAGCATACACATGACTTTCCCCTCATGCTACCACAGGACCACATACCAGTAAACTGATGTCCACCCATTTGCTACCCCATTGTGTAATTAGTTGCTACACGTTCTAGGTTGGGAAGAATGCTGCCATGGATATAAGTCAGGAAAAGAAAAAAAAAAGGTATGTATTTGTCTACAGTTTTCTGTTTTCCAGACTATATCATGGCAGCATACACATAGGAAATAACTAGTCAAAAGCTAGGTTACCAAAAATAATTATTTACCTAATAAATTTCACAGTTGCTAGTACTTTTGTAAAATGCTACTGTGATGAATGAAAAGCTATCTATGAATGGAGGATGGGCCGATGAATGAAAGGTCCACCTCCTCCATTCATAGAGCATTATAATACAGTTTCTATAAATGAAGAAGTTGGTGGAAAGGTTGGTCATAGTCAGTATGAGAAGATTACATCTGTGGGATATAGGACAGGAGCAAAGGACAGAGAATGTCAACTATGACAGCCAGCACCAGGGACAATAGAATAAATGTAAGTACCAACCTAAACTTAGGCTTTCATTTCACTTTGCAAGGGGATTTTTTCTTAGCTTAGTACAAGAAGCTCTACTGGCTTCCATCATCCAATTATATGCCAGCAAAAAATCATCAAATAATCACGTTCTGAAAAAGTAGGGATTTGATTTCTCTGATGGCTGTTTTATTAAAGAACTTGGAATCCTTGTCAGGACACAGGCTCCTCTGGGTAACCTCCTAAACTACCCAAGCATGTCCTTTTAATAAAATACATGTTAGGACCCAGGGATCAATGATTAATTACACCCAAATATGGCTGAAAAGCATCAATCTGTACCCAATTTGTCCCGCTTCGGCGGTGCACCCTTGAAATGATTTCTGGTCCTCCTTCCCAGACAAAGCATTCTTCTTGGGAGTTCTTTCTCAGCACTGACTGTGTATTTTTCCAATTGCTACAAAATTCCCTTCTGACCCTGTATGCTTTCGCCTCTCTTCCCGAGTCTGCGGTTTGTAGTTTACATTGGAAACATTTCTGTCTTAGAAGATGTCTGCCCATTTTACTTGCAATGTCAAGCTTGAAAGGGAATCTTGTACCATTCGTGTTTGGAAACTGGATCTGAAAAGAGAAAGTCACTGTCAATTCCTGGAATGCAGAGATTAATCACCCATTGTCTACCCATACCCCGCTAGTTTTCATGACAGTGAGCAGAATAACTGGACAACAGAATTATTTCCCTTATCTCTTTCATAAAGGGAAAAGTGATCACTTCCTTCTTAGGGTGTTTGTAGTATTTGCATTGTTTCTTGGGTACCTTCTCTTCCTCTTTTCATTTATTAATGTCCCTGATGTGGTTACACTAGAGCAAGGCTTCTCTATCCATAAAGTTGTCCAAAGAAGACTGCACCTCAAGGCCAACTGAAAGGAGGACCCTGTCCAAGGAAACATTCTTTCCCCTGACTTGCCTATAGATTGCGTGCCAAAAATTTTCTCTTAATCCTGCATAACCTGTTCGATCAGGGCTACAATCTCCTTATTGTCATAGTCTTTCTATTTTGATGTTTTGAAGAAGCAATTATCACAAAATGTCTTCCCAGGAATGGCTCTGTTCAAACCAAGCCAACAAATGACCTTCAGTGATTGGAGGAGCATAACTTAGGCAAGTGATGTCTAGAACATGAACTTGAATGTCTCTGCAGGAGATCTTGCTCTGGATGCTACATTCCTCTTTCCTAAAGCAGAACTTTACTTTCTCAATCAAAAGTACCTATTTAATCCTTATGCTTCTGGTCTTAATTAATAGATAGGAAGGTATATTATATGTACTGGTTTTAAACTTTTTTTTAACATTTCTTCAGTTTCTTCTTGGTTTCTGGCCTAGTCCAAAAGTATGTCATTCATCCCAGAAGTCTTCATGGGCATTTTTTTTTCTTTCATCTGGAGGAGCTAGATGAAAGCACACACTACTGCCTGCATGCGTAACCCAAGGGCAGATGGATTTCAGGAAGCAAATGCTACATGAATCACCTGCCCTTACTTAAGATGGCTGTGGCTAGACATGCTAGGGGAGTGTTTTTCATCAAAGTGATTTCATCCAAAATAAAGTATAAATACATGGATGGATGGGTGAGTTTGCCTTGAATATTAAAAAACAATTAAATAGCGATTTTGGTATGTGGTGCTCAGACACAATTATTCTTCACTTTACTTTCTGCCTCAAACAGATACTCAACCTGACAGGGCTGAGCAGACAAATTTGCACATCGCAGTCCATGTCTTTGTAGGTAGCAAATTTAGAAAGAATTCTGCATATTCCCTAAGCCTCCCCTATCCATCTGGCTAGTACTTACCATTCAAAGTTGGAAGACCTAACATATAAACACAGGAGACCAGCAGCAGCCAAATGTGGGCCACAGATTAAATAGAACAGTCAAAAAGATTACATCTAATATGTCACTTTTAATTAAACAGCACTTTTTGCAGTTATAGGTTTTCCTTTTAGCAAAAATATTTTCTCTAAATATAAAATGTTGCACTTTTTGCAAAGATTGGGTTTAAGTTAAAAGAAACACCATAAGTACATTTAAGCAAGTCTTTCAAATGTCACTTATTAAATGCTTAATTTCTCCCTCTCAACCACTTTTAAAATCATTCACACTTACTTAATGCCCCAATAAAGATTGTATTATTCAATTAAAATGCTATTAATGGGGCTGGGGCACCCAGATCTCACACAATGGAGACCACGTTTTTGACAGCTGCAAATGATTTATATATCCCATTCTTGAACTAATGTAGACAATGTAGCAGAGTAAAACCAATTCTAATAAAAATGAAGCCACTTGACATTATTATTTCCATGACTCTTTGATACGTGTATCATTTGTGTGTTCATTAAATTACATGTGCTCTGTTGGCACTATCTGTAAAAAAGCTTTTTGAAATGATGGCACTGTATATGTGCAATATCATGCAAACCTCCTTCCTACCATCTTCATTCCCTCTCTCTTACCGTTAGATCTCTGTCTTTTTTATGCATCTTTGGAGTGAAATATGTTATGCAAATATCTACAAAGTTGTGCAATGACAATTTATTGAAGATCCTAGTAAATGTATTGTACTAATTTCTCTATTAACCGTCAGATAAATCACAGTGGTGTAGTGGATAGCACCTTCGCCTGGCAGCAAACGGGTCGCTGGTTTGTAATCCCAACCATGACACTACCTCCCTGGAGTTTACATGTTCTCCCTGTGCCTGCATGGGTTTCCTCGGGGTATTCCGGTTTCCTCCCACCCTCTAAGCACATGCTGGTAGATAAATTAATTAATTAATCCTGTCTAAATTGGCCCTAGTATATGCATGAATGGGAGTTAGGAACCCTAGATTGTAAGCTCCTTGAGTGTAGGGACTGATGTGAATGTACAATATATACGTAAAGCGCTGCGTAAATTGACAGCGCTATATAAGTACCTGAAATAAATAAATAAAAAATATTTTTGGGCATTCATTATTTTAATGATTGCTAATAACTATATTAATGACTTTAACTGAGAGAAGTTTTGGTACTTTAGTAGGATATGTTGGTGCTTTTATAAAGCCATATAATAGTTACATACAGTAGTTAAATAGTAGGTAAGGTTGAAAAAAGACAACATTCCACCCAGTTCAACCTGTTTAGTTGTGTGTGTGAACAATGTGTATATTGTTTTTCGCTAAGATGCACGTCCAAGAGTCTTTTAAAACTATCCATACTGCCTGCCAACACCACCGATTATGGAAGAGAGTTCCACATCCTTACCGACCTGACAGTGAAAAACCCCCTAAGCAGCTTAACCACTTCAGCCCCGGAAGGATTTCACACTTTAGGACCAGAGCACTTTTAGCGATTCGGCACTGCGTCACTTTAACTGACAATTGCGCGGTCGTGCAACGTTGTACCCAAGCAAAATTTGCGTCCTTTTTTTCCCACAAATAGAGTTTTCTTTTGGTGGTATTTGATCACTTCTGCGTCATTTCTGATCGCTGATTTTGCAAAAAAAACCAAATTTCTTACTTTTTGCTAAAATACAAATCCAAAAAAAATTTATAAAAAAACATTTTTTTTCAATGGTTTTGGCCAATTTATATTCTTCCTCATATTTTTGATATGTGAAAAAATTTCAATCAGCGTTTATTGATTGGTTTGCGCAAAAGTTGCCGCGTTTACGGATGATGAAAATTAATTTCTGGGGTTTTTATTTATTTATTTTTTTTACTAGTAATGGCGGTGATCGGCGATTTTTAGCGGTACTGCAATATTGCGGCGGACATGTCAGACCATTTTGACACTTTTTTGGGACCATTGGCATTTATACAGCGATCAGTGCTATAAAAATGCATTGATCACTGTGTAAATGCCATTGGCAGTGAAGGAGTTAACCTGGGGGGGGCGCTCTAAGGGTTAACTGTGTTCCCTGGGCGTGTTCTAACTGTATTAGTGTTTGACTGGCAGGGGAAGGGGAGTGATAACGGCTTCCATATAGAGGAAGGCTGTGATCACAGCCCTTCCCCCTCTCACAGAAAGGAGATCCGTGTTTACATGCACGGATCTCCGTTCTTTCACTGCAGGGGGGGCATCGCGGGTAGTATTTCCTTTCTAAGGATTGCTGATCAGAACTGGACAGAATACTCCAGATGCAGCCGAACCAGAGTTATATAAAGTGGCAGAATAATCACTTTATCTGTGGAGTAAATTCCCTTTTTAACTACTTTCGTACCACCGGACGTCATATGACATCCTTGGGTTTGAGTGGTGATATCTGAATGGTGCCTGCAGCTGATACCGTTTTTTTCAGCAGGCGATTCCCTGTAAGATAAAAGTGGTCTTAGCGGCGGATCATCTCCGCCGCTTACCGGACCCGCCGGCAGCGGCGGAGATGATCCGATCCTCTCCCCCCAGTGTCCGGGATCCGACTGAGCAGCTGAAGCCGCTCACTCGGCTCCATAACATGGTGGGGCGGAAATGACGTCAGAAGTCACGTCCGCCCAACGGTCTTAAAGGGCCCGTTTTTTTTTTTTTGGCCTGTCATTTTTTCAGATTTTTTTTTTTTTGCATTTCACTGTAAATATGAGATGTGAGGTCTTTTTGACCCCAGATCTCATATTTAAGAAAAAAATAAATTAAAAAAAATAAATAAATTTCAAGCGCTCCGTCCCGCCGAGCTCGCGCGCAGAAGCGAACGCATACGTAGTCCCGCCCACATATGAAAACGGTGTTCAAACCACACATGTGAGGTATCGCCACGATCGTTAGAGCGAGAGCAACAATTCTAGCACTAGACCTCCTCTGTAACGCAAAACTGCTAGCCTGTAGACTTTTTTAAGCGTCGCCAATAGAGATTTTTAAGTTGCAAAGTTTGTCGGTATTCCGCGAGCGGACGCAATTTTGAAGAATGACATGTTGGGTATCATTTTACTCGGCGTAACATTATCTTTCACAATATGGAAAATAATTGGCCTAACTTTACTGTTTTCTTATTTTTTAACTAAAAAAAACTGAGTTTATTAAAAAAAAAAGCACGCTTGGAAGACCGCTGCGCAAATACGGTGTGACATAAAGTTTTTCAATGACCGCCATTTTATTCTCTAGGGTGTTAGAAAAAAATATATATAATGTTTGGGGGTTGTAAGTAATTTTATAGCAAAAAAACCTGATCAACTCGTAAGCACAGAATTCAAGAAACAGGCTTTGTCTTGAAGTGGTTAATGTATGCTAATATTCTGCTGGCTTTGGTAGCCACAGCTTGACACTGCATGCTATTGCTCAGTCTTTCTTCTACTAGGACCACTAAATCCTTCTCCATTCTGGAAGCCCCTAGGGGTTCTCCCCCTAATGAGTAACTTGCGCTTATATTTTTACCCCCCAAGTGCATTACCTTACATTTTGCAATGTTAAACTTCATTTGCCATGCACTAGCCCACACCATTAATTTATTCAGGTCCTCTTGTAAAGTTTCTATATCCTGTTGTGTTATTATTACTCTTGCATTTTTTTGTGTCGAAAGTAAACACTGAGATTGAGCTATTTATCCCACCCTCTATATAATCTATAAATAAATTAACCACTTGCTGACCAGCCGCTGCACTAATACTGTACGTCGGTTCGTGCATGTGGGATTGCAGGCTTGTGCGCGCTCGCCCACGGGTCCGGCCGACTCGAGGTCTGCCAGTCATCCGCGATCATTCTACACATTGGCAGGGGACATCTCTGAGATCTGCTGTTCCCAGTAATCTGAAAATTGGCACTCTTTTTTTTGTTTATAGAGCAAAAAATAAAAAACGCAGAGGTTATCAAATACCACCAAAAGAAAGCTCTATTTGTGGGGAAAAAAGGACGTCAATTTTGTTTGGGTACAATGTCGCACGATCGTGCAAATGTCGCACGATCGTGCAGTTGGTATCGCAAAAAAATGGCTTGGTCAGGAAGGGGGTAAATCCTTCCGTGGTTATTATTATTATTATTATACAGGATTTATATAGCGCCAGCGGTTTGCGTAGCGCTTTACAAAAATGAAGGTAGACAGTACAGTTACATCACAATTTGGTACAAGAGGAATCAGAGGGCCCTGCTCGTTAGAGCTTACAATCTAAGATTAAACAGAATTGGTCCCAGGACAGAGCCTTGGGGTACCCCACTAACCACTCTAGACCATTCTGAGTGCATGTTATTTATCACTACAATTTGGACACATCTCCCTTCCTTAGCTCTATGATTAAAGCGATGGTAAAGGTTCTTTTTTTTTTTCTTTAAAACAACAAACATACTCACCTTCCTCTGTGCAGTGGTTTTGCACAGAGTGGCCCCGAACCTCGTCTTCTGGGGTCCTCCAGCGGCGCTCCTGGAATCTCCTCCGCATCAAGTGACCCATCAGGAAATGCTTCCCTGGGGTCACACGTGCTCCCGTGTCCTGCTGTTTGCGTGTATTCACACAAACAGCGGGACTCGCCCCTGGCCCCCTGCGTCACTGGACCTGATTGACAGCAGCGAGAGCCAATGGCTCCCATGCTATCAATCCAGCCAATGAGGACCCGAGACACCGGCTGGAGCGGATTGCTCGTAGCCGCCGATGGAACGAACGGTCTCAGGTAAGTAAAAGGGGGGCTCGAGGGTGGTC
>BLSH010552110.1:2009591-2026492 GCA_018402905.1 Glandirana rugosa | reverse complement strand
TGGGGTACCCCACTAACCACTCTAGACCATTCTGAGTGCATGTTATTTATCACTACAATTTGGACACATCTCCCTTCCTTAGCTCTATGATTAAAGCGATGGTAAAGGTTCTTTTTTTTTTTCTTTAAAACAACAAACATACTCACCTTCCTCTGTGCAGTGGTTTTGCACAGAGTGGCCCCGAACCTCGTCTTCTGGGGTCCTCCAGCGGCGCTCCTGGAATCTCCTCCGCATCAAGTGACCCATCAGGAAATGCTTCCCTGGGGTCACACGTGCTCCCGTGTCCTGCTGTTTGCGTGTATTCACACAAACAGCGGGACTCGCCCCTGGCCCCCTGCGTCACTGGACCTGATTGACAGCAGCGAGAGCCAATGGCTCCCATGCTATCAATCCAGCCAATGAGGACCCGAGACACCGGCTGGAGCGGATTGCTCGTAGCCGCCGATGGAACGAACAGGCTCAGGTACGTAAAGGGGGGGAGGCTTGGGGGGGGTCACTACTGAGAAAAGGTTTTGCACCTTAATGCATAGAAGGCATTAAGGCGAAAAACAATGAGGCTTTACAACCCCTTTAAGCTCTTCGTGAGTGAACTACTTTAGAGAAGGGGCCAAAGTGGGTTGTGTGTGGTTCAATGTGGGATAGCATTTTGTAATACGGACCCCATGGAGAATCACTTCTGCAACAAAGTTGCGCAACTGGGAAACAGTTGTCACCCCATCAAATGAAGTGCCTGAACTAAGACATTCATGGCATAAACACCAGATATTCTTTCAATGAAAACTTCAGATTTTAAAAGATTGAAAAACATTTGAAATTACATTGACATGATAAGGTTCATATGAAATTATAGTAACTGGGTTTAGATCTGCTTTAAACATGATGCTTCCATTACAGATTAAAACCTGCATTATTTGAACAACCAAGCACACCACCTACCTTTCTTCCCAGAATTGTGCCTGCAATACAGGTTCTTTTTAAAGCTTAGCCTAGAAAGCCTGCATTGCATCATGGGATTTTCCTTTTAGGTAAGATCTTTTAAAGCATTGACGAGTTAACAGCCAAGGTTTAACATGTAAAGCCCAATTGAACAGTCAGTTTAACTCTGCTAAATGCATTCCAGGTGCATCAGAACAAAAGGAGTACAAAGTCTTCCAGCTTTATAAAGCAACTGTCCTGCTCCTTGCTGATTGGTGAACTCTAGCTCTAACTTAGAAGGGGGAGCACTGTACCTCTACAGAGAGACCACTGCTTCCACAAAGAGAGCAAGGATCCATCTATTGGATGGGACGGGGGAGGGCACCATCTGCTGGAGGAACAGAAAATCTGGTAAGTAAAACAGTTTTTTCCTCTCCCGTAGACAAAATGAGCAAGCAGCCCCTCTGCATGGGATAATTTTACATTTTGCCAGAGTTGGGCTTTAACCGTAAGGCCCCTTTTACACAGGCATCAACCATTCAGTCACATTTTTTCAAAGAGAAAACAAATTTAGTTTACATCAGTTTTCAGTTTACATCAGGATTGTTGGGTCTGTTATGGATTGGGGGGGACCTCACACAAAAAGTACGAAGAAAAAAGTGGTATGAGGTCAACCCCACCCCCCCCCCCCCCGAAAATCTATACCAGACCCTTATCTGACCATGCAGTCCTGCAGCTCCCAACCTCCGGAACCATACCAGGCCACAACATGGGGGGATAACTTTGCAGGGGTACCCCCATGGCAAAGCAGCTTCCTCCATGTTGTGGGGAAGTGACTTATCAGAATATGAAAGCCCACTTTAACAAGGGGGCCCCCAAAAACCACCCCCCCCCCCCAAATGATTGAGTATGAAGTACTTAGTACCCCTACTCATTCACAAGAAAATGACAAGTGTAAATAAACACACAACACAGTTTTTGACAAGTTTTTTATTTTAAAATAAAAGCCCCCCACAACCACACAGCCAGGGTTGTGGGCAAGAGGCCTTTGTCCTCAGCAACATGGGGACAAGGTGCTTTGCTAGGGCCCTCCCACTTCATGTTGAGGGCATGTGGCATGATATGGTTGGGGGGGGGGGGTGAGTGCTCGTTCCTCCCTTTCTTGGCCTGCCAAGCTGCATGCTTAGATAGGGATCTGGTATGGATTGTGGGGGGACCTCAAGTCATTTTTTTTTATTTTTGGCATGAGGTCCCCCCAAATCTGTACCAGACCCAGAGAGCCTCAAGTTGTTATTTTTTATCTCTTTTGTTTACATTCTGCTGCCAATGGGGTATCCCTGCTGACAGTGGGGACGTCTAATGGTTTTTAGGACGCCTAACAACCACTGCAAAAACAGACTGTTGTCCATTTACATTTGCTTAGGTCTGCTTCCATTTTTTAACCGCCTCTTGCCTGGCCAATTATAAAAACACAGCTGAGTGCAGCACTGTTGCGTGCCTAGTGCAGGCCCTAGGGGGAGCACAGCAGAGTGATCTGTCACTTTCTGGGTCCACCAGACACAGCAGAAGACAGATCATTGTACTGGGTCATCCCTGATCCCTGATACCATGTGACCTCTGTGACCAATTGCTGTGATCACATGTCAGTTGAACACAGGGGTTTTCATTCATTGCCATTCATTGTGTACTACTGTGATCTCTGTGATTGGTCACAGTAATCACATGGTACAGGGGCCAATCAGAGCAAGCCTGTGCCATGTGAGATAGCTGTAGCCAATCAGAGCTATCACAAGAGTAAATACTGGCACATGAATGAATGCTATTCATAAAAATAATTGCTCATAACAGTGATCAGATCATTCACTTTGGTGAATCTGTAATGCTCTAGTCACAGCATGTAAAAAAATGTAACAAAAAAGAAAAAAAATGTAAAAAAAAATAAATAAGAATGTGAAAATATAATTATTTAAAAGCATTTTTTTTTAAAAACTGTCACAAGTTAGTGTCCCTGATCACTGCCACACCAGTCATATGATGATGCTGTACTGTTCTGGTGACAGTATGTAAAATAAAATGTGGGAAAACACATTTATTTATTTTCTTAATTTTCTAAAAAATTGTGACAAAAATTACAACTCCAAAAAACTTGCCATGCCTCCTACTAAATACCTTGGGGTGTCTACTTTCCAAAAAAGGGGGTATTTGTACTGTCCTGGCATTCTAAGGCCTCAAGAAATGAGAAAGGCAGTCAGTATATCAGGACTAATTAATTTTCAAATATATACAGTATACTGTATATCATAGTTTGTAGACTCTATAACTTTCACACAGACCAAATAATATAACATGCACTGCATCTGAAGATTCCCTGGGGCAGGAAGGGGATAAAAGTGTCTGGTATTGAGGTGATTAAACAGAACAAAAATAGGGACTTGTTTTTATGTTAAAAAAAACGGACCTGAACAGATGTAAACTGATGTAAACAGATAACTATTTGTTTTAATCCATTTGCCCATAAGAATTCATTTCTGTCCGTTTTTTGTTTTTTTTTTCTTTTTTAAATGGACAGACATAACATCCGTATGAAATAGCCTAAAGATTTGCACACCTTGTGTTTTGATACACCTGGAATATATTTATCCGATTTAGCCTAGGTTCACACTGACAGCGAGAATGAAATCATGCAAGTTCATTCCCACATGTCAGTCCCGACTTCAGGGGCGATTTCAGGGACATCTATGTGGGTTTCTGCACAAATGTATATTGAAATCGCACCCCGAAGTCGCCAAAATTAGTACAGAAACTACTTTTGGTAATCTGTGCTGCTCCGCTAATTGCTAATTGCTGGCAATAGCCGCTGATTTGGCATGTGATTTGACATGTTATATCGCTGCAATGTGAACCAGGGCTTAGACTGAACGTTCAGTTGGTCTTTAAAATACATACTAACTACATGTTTCTTGACAAATGAACGCATGGGGGCATCACAAACATTATTTTACTTTAACAGAAAAAGTTGAATATTTTTTGCATATTAATGGGTTATGTTATGAGGTCATTTCAGATATTAATAGTGCCTACGGGACTTCTTTGTTAAATGGGAAAAAAGCTATAATGAAATGTGTGCCGGTTGAAGGATTGAAATACGTCGGCACTGTTCCCATGAGCATCTTTTAAAGACATGTTCTACTTTTCTGAATTTGTCTTTGTTCTCTGAAATCTCACCAGTAGGGTAATGCACATTTGTAATCCAGCAAGCAGGCTGGAGGAGGTGATAGAGGAAGGTACAGAAATGATAGAGTCACCCTTTGGCTATATTTGTGTGTAAATTACAAGACTGGATAGCCAGGATCACAAACATATTCAAAGTAAAACCATTTATATTATATACACTATATTACCAAATGTATTGGGACACCTGCCTTTACACCCACATGAGCCTTAATGGCATTGTAGTCTTAGTCTGTAGGGCTCAATATTGAGTGTACCCACCAGTGGCGTTGGGAGGAGGGGCTGAGGGAGGCTGGAGCCCCGAGTGGGCCCCCAAAAAGCCCCAGGTCTCGGGCATGCCTGACTGCATTATTAGCCCTGAGCGCCTGTAATTCGTATGACTCGGTCGAGTGACAAAATTCCCACCTCCTGGACCCAGCAGCACCTCTGATGGATGTTACGCTGGTTCAATGCCGATACCCCGGGATGCGTGACGTCCATTATCGGCGCTGCCAGATCCAGTAGGTGGCAGTGAGTGACACTGCGCGTGTGAGAGCGGCGGGTAGGAGATCCGCGCTCACGGTATGCCCAAGCCAGGCAGGCAGAAAGTGGGAGTGACACTGCGGCCAGTCCACGTCGGGTGGGAGATCCTTGACACTTGTGGTCATGAATGTGATGGGCGTGCTGCAGGAGTAGCAAGAGGTCACCTGAAGTTTGATGTGGAAAAGGTAGGTCACTAAGGTCAGTGTATGTGTTAGTTAGGTCAGTGTAGATGTCAGTTAGGTCAGTGTAGGTGTCAGTTAGGTCAGTGTAGGTGTCAGATAGGTCAGTGTATGTATCAGTAGGTCAGTGCAGGTGTCAGGTAGGTCAGTTTAGTGGTCAGAATTGACGGGCACTGGTGAGCCAGGCAGCAATCAGCAAGTGAGCCTACCACCGCTGCATCCCCCCATCCCCCCCTGGTTCACACACCCCCACTCCACAACCCCCCCCATACTCCACGGCTTAGACTTCAGGCTGAAGCCCCTGGTCTTCTTCCATAAGTGCATTTGTGAGGTTAGGCAATGATGTGGATGAGAAGGCCTGGCTCGCAGTCTCTGCTCTAATTTATCCCAAAGGTGTTCTATCTGGTTGGGGTCTGAACTCTGTGCAGGTCAGTCATGTTCCTTCACCCCAAACTCACTCATCCAGGTCTTTATGGACCTTGCTTTGTGCACAGAAATTTTAAGCTGAACTCCAGGTAAGCAGCTAAATACACAATTATAATACACATATGTGAATTGTCTTATCTGCCAAAGGATTTGTAATTCTACCCAGTAACTTTTGTGATTCACCCCTTTCTCTGTTATAATACAATGGTATTCAGATGCAGAAGGAACTACATACAGTACTGATAAGTCATCAATTCTACTCAGTCTGCTATTACTACTTGTGCGTGTACCAGAGGCTGATTGACAAGTGCTGCTCTTCCTTACCACAGTCTGAGGGCTGCTGTATAGGGGATGGCAGAGTCCGATATCAAGACAGATTCAGGCTAGTTACATTTAACAATAACTATAATTATTTCATAAGGGAATAACTATCTGCATAAAATTGTGCTTTTTATATCTGCATTGAGTTTTTCTTATGGGTTGCTGTGGGACACTACAGACACTACTGGAGCACTTTGGCACTATAAATCACTTTTGAATATTGGAAATATTGGACATTTATGCACTTAAATATTGGACATTTATGCACCCTATTATATGGAATCGGTTGCTAAAGATATACCACTTAGGTTATGAATGGATGGTGGTTCGTTATATAATTTATAACTTATACTATTGCACAAATTGCACTTTATTGTAAATCACCGCTGTATGGTTTCAGCTTTGCACATGGAATGTAGTTTTCTCACATGGCAAGAAACTATTGTTATTTTATTAAGGATTACTAGATTGGTTTAAGAAATACCACATTTACAGGAGTCTAGCTCCGTAGCAAGCGATGTTCCTTGTCTATATTTAATTTAACCTTTCACTTAGGTGAAACTTTCACAGCAGCTGCTAATCTTACACCAAACTGTGGCGCGGGCACCCATTACATTTAAAAAGCATGGTGTTTGGTTGCCACATCCCTGAGTAAATTGAAAAAAGGAGGTTACCCCTATGAAATGGGGTTTTAAACGGCAACTCCAACACCAAAAGTAAGTAAAAACTAATATTTATTGGTACATATTAAAACTATTGGTTTGCATTGTTGTGATATAAAATGGTAAAAAAGTTACATGACCATTACAAACATCTTGCATGTGAATACAAGCCCATATGTTATCCAAATTCTCTCCAATAATCCGAAATTGTCTTCGACGCATTTCAGGTCCACACCTTTCCTCAAGGGTATTATACAGGAGAAATGTGTATTCAATAATTTTCACCAAAAAGATGACATAATGTAGGTATTAAAATGGGAAATCACTGCCCCTGCCTGGATGGCATAGCCAAGAGAGCGACACCGCCCCTGGACCGATTGGATACCCCACGGAGATCCCCACATAGAAGGGTTCGCTATTATCAGAACATCTCAGTTGGATGAGGACCCATTCATCGTGTCCTATGAGTGATCCCGCTGAAGGTATAATCGCAGGTAAGAAGCAGCTTACTGCTGTCCTCAATCCTTTCAGCGAAAAGCCAGGTAAGTGTTTTCTGATCTCTCAACCACCCTGGCAACATCCTGTACTATCCATGCGCCATCCTTCCTGGGAACTGGAATAAGTGCAAATACTTAGCTTAGTTCTTGCTCCACTAGTAGTCAACATGCTTTTCAGCTCTTGGACACCCTTGCCATTGTCACATCTCATAAAACCAATGGCCCTCTATTGTATGCAATGACTTTCTAGAGCTACAACTGGTCAAAAATTGAGGTGGCTTTGCAAAATCACTTGTATGGAGAAGAGAAAGCCTGCAGGTGCAAACTGTATTCATCCACCCCCACACAAAATGAACATTTAACTCATGCAGTGCAAGGGCAGCCCCACTTCATGGGTACAGTTATCAGCAACCCAGAATGGACTTAACATTTAAAAAAAAAAAAATTAAGTTGGGGTCACTTTAAAATGCTGCATTTTCTACAATATTGCCATTTGCAAGTCTGTATATATCACGGTTTGTTTCAGTACAAGCATCATTTTGTTTGTAAAGCCTGTGTACAGGTCTAAGTAAAAGGTTCATGCAGTAGGAATATACCTCTGCACGTCACTAAGCTCTGTAACATCTGTAGGGGGGCATGTTACCGAGGAGGTTTTCTGGCTGGCATAAACTTTAGCACCTCACTCCAGGAGATGTAATTGGGTTTCCTGGCAGTGATGTGATTAGTGGCAATAAAGCAAGGAAAGGACATTACTTGTTTGAATCTTGTCCAGGAAACCTGCAGAGGCAGCCAGAGCCAATGGATCTGTTGATCAATATACAACTAGGTTTATTTTGGGTCAAGTGTAAGAAAATGATGGCAGCATTCTATTTTGGGTGACTTGACCTTCGTGAAAGTGTTTGCAAGCAGAATAAAGAGTGTTGCAAGGTCCTTTTACAGAGAACTGTGGATAAAGCTGTAAGGAGATGTATCTACTAATAGTTACGCACAACCCCTTATTCAAACTAAAGGTCTTCCAAGGAAATACATGCTGGGGAGCAGCCTACCTGTAATAGGGCCTGTGATGACGGGCTTTTCTTTGCATCTGATGGGTTTTACATTGCTGCACAAGTTTATAGCAATGCAAAATACATTTGAAGCAGGTCAAATGCAAGTCAGAAGGAGGTCAACTGCATCTGCCTAAGAATTCTTATGTCAAACTGAAGCCATCAACACAAGTCCAAAGCACATTGGCACAAGCGTAAGCTTTTTTCTCATTTCATTATTGTTCAAAAACACAACTAACTGCATCAAATCCTCGTGTTGCTGGTAACATAATTTTTGAGAGTTCCAAGTCGCAAGAAGCCCAGCCATTCTGAACTCCAAAAACAATATTTTTGTGCAGTTTAATAATGAAAACCCCTGATCCTTCAAAAATAAATTGCTTACGTCCCTATTCTCCCTCCGCTGCAATCTTTACATAGTTACATTGTCAATCAGGTTAAAGCAGAGCTCCACCTAAAAGGGCAAGCTCCACTTATCTGCTTCCCCCCCCCTGCCAGTTTCCTTTAAAGGCAATGGCGGCGACAGCATCCGAGAGCCGATGGAAACATCGGCTGGGGTGCCGGCATCACTGGATTCCAGGACAGGTAAGTGTCCTAATATTAAAAGTCAGCAGCTACAGTATTTGTAGCTGCTGACTTTTAATATTTTCGTGGGGGGGCGGGACCTCCTCATGTCCATTTTGGGGGGACATTTTCTGCCTGATCCCCAAAGGCAATTGCATGCTACCTGGGTCAACATTCTACAGATGCTTTCTATGTCATTTGCATTTACTGCATGAGATTTAAATATTTGTTCAAGTGTGCTCAATGTCATTCAGAAATTTTGCTGTGGTACAAATTCTCGCTTGCACAGATTCAGCAGAATCTTATCTTAATGTTTTTACCTTGCTCCACTCAAAGTTAGAAGAAACATTTTGGCTAGAGTTGTACCTAAATGATTTTTTAATCAACTTAATGTTTAAGTAAAGTGGTTAATACTCACCTTTCCAACGGTCCCTCGTTGTTGCCGACATCTTCTCCTGTGTGCCAGGCTTCAACCATCATAATTGACCGATCGTGATGACATCACTAGAGTTGAGCGAACCCGGACTGTAAAGTTCGGGTCCATACCGAACTTTGGGGTGTCCGGGACCCGGACCCGAACCCAGACTTTTCAAAAACAGTCCGGGTTCGGGTCCGGGGTTCTGGTAATTTTACTAAAAATTCTGAAAATTGCTGTAAAAAAGTCCAGGAAGGTCCTAGAGGTCTGCAAAAGGAAGGAAAATGGGGGTAAGGGTGGGGCAAGTGCCCTACAAAGAAATGGGGACAGAGAAATAACTTTAAATATTTAAAAAAAATAAAAACATAAAAAAGCAAAAATGGAGGTGAATGTGGATCATCTTCCAACTGGGTCTGAAAAGTATTAATTAACGGTAGAAGCCATATCACTGTTCTAAAATCATCTTCAAACTGTGTCAAAAAAGTATAAATAAGCCAGGAGAACCCATATCACTGTTCTGCAAACATCTGGAAACTGTGTGTGTCACTTTAAATGAAATGGGAATAAGTGAACATCTGTTCTGCAAACATCTTTAAAGTCTGTGTGTCACTTTAAATATAACCGGGAATAAGTGAACATCTGTTCTGCACACATCTGGAAAGTCTGTGTGTCACTTTTAATATAGCCGCTAATTGCTGAACATCTGTTCTGCACACATCTGTATAGTCTGTGTGTCACTTTTAATATAGCCGCTAATTGCAGAACATCTGTTCTGCACACATCTGTATAGTCTGTGTGTCACTTTTTATATAGCCGCTAATTGCAGAATATCTGTTCTGCACACATCTGTATAGTCTGTGTGTCACTTTTAATATAGCCGCTAATAACTGAACATCTGTTCTGCACACATCTGTATAGTCTGTGTGTCACTTTTAATATAGCCGCTAATTGCAGAACATCTGTTTTGCACACATCTGTATAGTCTGTGTGTCACTTTTAATATAGCCGCTAATAACTGAACATCTGTTCTGCACACATCTGTATAGTCTGTGTGTCACTTTTAATATAGCCGCTAATAACTGAACATCTCTTCTGCACACATCTGGAATGTGTGTGTGAAACTACAGCATAGAGAAGAACAGGTATATGGTTTCGCTCTGCTATAGTTTCAAACCCAGTTTGCAGATGTTTGCAGAACAGTGATATGATATCACTGTTCTGCAAATATCTGGATTCCAGCAGAACCAGCAGAACCCGGACTTCTAGAAGTTCGCTCAACTCTAGACATCACTCCTGCACAAACACTGGAGGCCATAATTACGGCACACGGAGACCACTTTAGCACTGTAAGTTAAGCTGCACATACACAGCTCAGTTCACAGTGTCACAGAAGGGGCAAACTGGCAGGTAGGGGCGTTTTATTGCAGAAGAGACGTTGCCTGCCTGCTCATTGTTTGTTACAGCAGAACTTTAATTCTGCTTGCTTTTATTGTTTTTATATTTTTTGGGAGTTGTTTAAAGTCTTTAAAGGGTAAGTTCACCTTTACAGATGAACTTACACTGGACCCCCTCCTCATCCCCCCAGGTCCTGCTGTACCTGAGGCCAGCAATCACCTGCTAGGAGACATCGGGTCGCCACTTCACCGGATCAGGGATTTGAAATCCCCGCTACTTAATCTCTTAGATGTGCCTCGTAAAGGTATGTATAGGAGGCATTCTAATTGGTGAGCCCCATCACATGGGCCGCGTCGACCAATCAAAACCTACCTAGCCCATCCTGTCAGTGGTGGAAAAGAATAGAGCAAGCCACGGAAACTTAAAATTCCCGGACCGGTGAAGCCGTGACCCAATGTCTCTTAGCGGGTGATTGCCGGGGGAAGGAGAGGTGGTCCAGTGTAAGTTCACCTTCCAGATTTTCTGTAAAGTTGAAATTACACTTTAAAATGGAATTTTACTCTCTCCATCAACATTGGCTATTTTTAATTCTATTCTTATGCTGCTGCCATTAGTAAATTGATAGGAAATTATATCATATTTACTTGTTTTAAACTTTGTTTTACATTTCTTCAGTTCCTGGTTTCCACGCCTAGTCAAATGATGTCATACATCCCAGGAGTCTTCAGGAGGGAAGGAGGATTTTTTTCAGATAAGCACACCCTCTTACCTGCATTCCTGAGCTAAGGGCAGATGGATTCCAGGAAGTAAATGCTACATGAATCATCTGCCCTATCTCAAGATGTTCACGATCAGATAGGGGGTATTTTTCAAAGTGATTTCTAAGTAAAATAAAGCATTAATACATGGAAGGATAGGGGAGTTGGCTTTGAATAATAAAAATAATATAAATAGCATTTTTTTTGTGGTGCTCAGATGCAGTGTAGTTCCGCTTTATTTATTCAAACTTGAATGCAGCCACAGTTTGCTACACAGAGCTTTGAGGATATCACTTGAAGATTTCATTTTTAGTCATCACACATCTGTCTTGCTGGTCACAGCTACGTCTTTTGTGGGAGATTCCTTATAATGTTAGAAACGTGATTCATTAACCACCGAAGGTCAAGCATTATACTAATGACACCATATTTCTGTCAGCATTACTTACTAATAGAGATGGGTAGTTTACTCACCCTGAGCTAATGACTCTTCTCAGACCACCAGGTATTTTTATGGTAGGTAGGAATTTACTGTCATGAACACAAAGGATTATGACACAATTATTTCGTTATTAGCAGACAGTAGGATATATTTATTACAACAAACAACATGTTTTATGCTTAAAGGACAACTGTACTTTAATGTATTATTTGATTTACTCCCCCAACTGAGTGGCCATTTTCAAAGGCAAGGCTCAGGACAGAGCCGTATGGTGAAGATCGTTGGATCAGGTTGAAGGTACATTTAAGACCAGGTGATCAGCGGTGGGGGGATTAAGTAAAAAAAGAAAATAAAGTGCAATCTTTCTTGAAATACTTAAAAATAAAAGAAGTACTGTCTGTAAAAACATGTAGCTGTGCAACTGTCTTCTCTTTAGCCAAAGGATACAATTTAATATATTGATTAGAATCAAGATTTAATATCTTGGTTCTAATCTCAGCTTACTAACATCTTACCAAAGGGACCCTGTGTAAGAATAATTTAGATAGATAGATAGATAGATAGATAGATAGATAGATAGATAGATAGAAAATGAAATCAAAAGATGGCCATACTCTAAGCAAACTTTGCACAGTTCCATATTAACTATCTGAAATTTGCTCAGTGGGTGGCACTTCCAGCATTGCTCCATTCAACAAAAGTGAAGAAGCCTGCTTGTACATTTTCAGCCAAACAGGGGCTGAATCCACTCAGATACAGTTGTTATTTGGGTATTCTGGCAGCTGCTGATGGCGGCTGTCATTACACAATAGTCCAGGAGGTAGATTTGACCATCTGCGCTGTTTAGTGTATGGCCAAATTACTTGACTAAGAAAGAACCAATGCTCTCCTCACCCAAGACAAGCTTAGGCAGGCCCCTAAGTCCCAGAGGGCCTTTGTATAACTGCACAGCATGCGCTAATGGTTTACTTGCCACTTCTCCAGGCATACACACATGTAGATCCTCAGCTCCGCTCAGAAGCTATTAATATATTTTTTGCTCACACAACTCTTTTCACGCTGCTTTCTGTCATGTCATAAGTAGAGTTGAGCAAACCCGAACTTGCAAAGTTTGGGTTTGTACCGGACTTTAGGGTGTCCGTGTCCCGAACCCGGAAATTTGAGAAAAAGTCGGGGTTCGGGTTTGGGGTTCAGGTATTTTTTCTGCCTTTTGAATAGCTACAGGACAGCCAATCAACAAGTGTGTCACTCGTTTGCCCTTAGAAGCCATCACAGCCATGCCTACTAATGGCACGGCTGTGATTGGCCAGTGCATCATGTGACCCAGCCTCTATATAAGCTGTAGTCCCATAGTGCTGCATGTCACATCATCTCATACTAGTGTAAGGAGAGGAGGCTGCTGCTGGTGTGAGTGACAGATAGCACAAAATTAAAAAGTGCATCTACATTGCTGGTTTAAAAAAAAAGAATAATAATTTATTATTCTTTTTTTTATTATTATTATTATTATTATTATAATATAATAAATAGTGCTACATAGTACATTTGCACCTTGCTGTGCATTTCTTGCACAAAATTGCACATTGCCAGTTTAAAAAATAATATAAATTTGTGCTAAATAGTACATTTGCGTCCAGAATGAGGAAAGCGTCAAATAAGGGACGTGGTTGTGGTGCTGCTGGTGTTGGTGGTGTTTGTGAAGCTCCTTTTGCAAGGAGAGGACGTGGTCGATTTGTGCCAGCTACACGCACAAGTGAAACACCTTCCTCAGGTGCGAGTAGCCGACAGAACCTTCAACGTTATATGGTAGGCCCGAATGCCGCTCAACGAATGGTGAGGCCAGAACAAGTACAGGCAATAGTAGATTGGGTGGCTGACAATGCCTCCAGTTCCTTCACATTGTCTCCCACCCGGTCCCTTGCTGAAAGCTCAGAGTTGGCACCTGAACCCCATGGCCATCTGTCTTTCACCTCAGCCCCTTGTACATTTTATATGGAAAAAGTGAACCCATGCTAGAACATCTCTGGGTTTGTCTGCAGATAGTGATCTTTTTTTTTAAATATGTATCAATATTTTGGGGGCTACCCCAATTAGAAGAAAAAAACAAACAAAAAACAGTGTTGGCTACCTCCTCCTCCTCCACCGCCACTTCCACCACCTACACCGCCACAGTCACCGCCTCCTCCATTTCCTACTCCACATCCACCTCCTCCTCCATTTTTTTTATGTGAGTTTAAGTTATTTCCCTATCCACATTTGTTTGCAGGGCACTTGTTCTACTCTTACCCCCATTTTGCTTCCTTTTGCAGCCCTCTAGCCCTTTCCAGGACTTTTTTAGAGCCATTTTAGTGCCCAAAAGTTTGGGTCACCATTGACTTCAATGGGGTGCGGAGTCAAGGTCGGGTCAAGTTCAGGGCCGAACTCGAACTTTTTCGCAAAGTTCGGCCGAACCCGCCGAACCCGAACATCCAGGTGTCCGCTCAACTCTAGTCATAAGACAAAGTCATTTTATTTACTCAGCCTTGAAATGTATACAGCTCTGCCAGACAGCACACCCTGGTTGGTGACTTCACTCCTTTCTACCTAAGGTGCACATAACAAACTGGTCACCTTCCTGCCCCCCAGTCTGAGTCATCAGATGGGTGCTATAGTTTTTTTTACTCTTTCCTCCTGTCAGCATGCTCCTTTTCAGAACAAATGCATGTGCCTGATTGGTTCCTAGTACTTAACATTTCTTCCCCAGTTTGAATGCAGCTGTGCTGGAGATTACAAAAGGCTGTTATCAAGACAGATTTAGGTCCCTAAACTGGTTACTTTTAAACATATAAGCAATGACTTTTCAACAATACAAGATTGCATTAAATAGAGTTTTTATATCTAGCCAAAGGTAGTTTTAAGGTTGCCTTAAGCTGGGTATACACATATCAGATTTCGACCAGTTCAGAACAGCTTCTGTCAAATGGTCCTGCTGGAAAAACAGAATTCGATCAGTGCTTGCAGCCAATGGCTGCAACACTGATCTGTGTATTCTAAAAGTGAGAGTCCATGCTGTCAGAATACAATAGTGAAACGGGTATCCCTGTATCCACATCGCTTGGGTGGATGCAGGGATCTGCCAGTTTTTTTTTTCATTCAACCAGTAGGTTGTGTATATCCTGTTGTCAGTGCCGATCCTGGGCGGGGGCGTGGGGTGCACTGCACCCAGGTGCCACAGAGGTGGGGGCGACAAAGAGTCCCCCTCTTACTACCACCTCTTCTCCTCTCCAGCGGCGATCTCCGTAAGTGTCACTGAGCTTTGCTGTGAATTGTTCAGCTGCGCTAGAGTGGAGGCTCCTATGATAGATGTCACACTGATCCAATTTCCCAGCATTGGATCAGTGTGACATCTATCATAGGAGGCGGGATTTTAATACAGCGCCGCCAAACAATTTACAGCAAATTTCCATGACACTTCCGGAGATAGCAGCTGTCACTGTGTATAATACATGTCTGTGTGCGCTGGCAGGCAGCATTGCTGGGCAATGGCAGGCAGCATTGCTGGGCATTGGCAGGTTGCATTGCTGGGCACTGGTAGGTGGCATTGCTGGACATTGGCAGGCTGCATTGCTGGGCACTGATAGGTAGCATTGATGGGCACTGGTAGGCGGCATTGCTGGGCACTGGCAGGTGGCATTGATGGGCACTGGCAGGCTGCGTTGCTGGGCACTGGTAGGCAGCATTGCTGGGCACTGGTGGGGGGCATTGATGGGAACTGGCAGGCTGCATTGCTGGACACTGTTAGGTGGCATTGCTGGGCACTGGCAGGTGGCATTATTGGGCACAAGCAGGCTGCATTGCTGGGCACTGGTAGGCAGCATTAATGGGCACTGGTAGGTGGCATTGCTGGGCACTGGTAGGTGCCATTGCTGGGCACTGGCAGGCTGCATTGCTTGGCACTGGTGGGTGACATTGATGGGCACTGGCAGGCTGCATTGCTGGGCACTGGTGGGTGGGATTGATGGGCACTGGTAGGTGGCATTGCTGGGCCCTGGTAGGTTGCATTGATGGGCACTGGTAGGTGGCATTGATGGGCACTGGTAAGTGGCATTGATGGGCACTGGTAAGCGGCATTGCTGGGCACTGGCAGGTGACATTGCAGGGCACTGGTAGGCTGCATTGATGGACACTGGTAGGCGGCCTTGATGGGCACTGGTAGATGGCATTTCTGGGCACTGGCAGGCTGCATTGCTGGGCACAGGTAGGCGGCATTGCTGGGCACTGGTAGGTGGCATTGCTGGTCACTGGTAGGCGGCATTGATGGGCACTGGCAGGCTGCATTGCTGGGCACTGGTGGGCAGCATTGATGGGCACTGGCAGGCTGCATTGCTGGGCACTGGCAGGTGGCATTGATAGGCACTGGTAGGTGGCATTGCTAGGCACTGGCAGGCTGCATTGCTGGGCACTGGTAGGCGGCATTGCTGGGCACTGGTGGGTGGCATTGATGGGCACTGCCAGGCTGCATTGCTGGACACTCTTAGGTGGCATTGCTGGGCACTGGCAGGTGGCATTATTGGGCACAAGCAGGCTGCATTGCTGGGCAATGGTAGGCAGCATTAATGGGCACTGGTAGGTGGCATTGCTGGACACTGGTAGGTGGCATTGCTGGACACTGGCAGGCTGCATTGCTGGGCACTGGTGGGTGACACTGATGGGCACTGGCAGGCTGCATTGCTGGGCACTGGTGGGTGGTATTGATGGGCACTGGTAGGTGGCATTGCTGGGCACTGGTAGGCTGCATTGCTGGGCACTGGCGGGTGGTATTGATGGGCACTGGTAGGTGTCATTGCTGGGCACTGGTAGGCTGCATTGATGGGCACTGGTAGGTGGCATTGATGGGCACTGTTAAGTGGCATTGATGGGCACTGGTAAGCGGCATTGCTGGACACTGGTAGGCTGCATTGATGGACACTGTTAGGCGGCATTTATGGGCACTGGTAGACGGCATTGATGGGAACTGGTAGACGGCATTTCTGGACACTGGCAGGCTGCATTGCTGGGCACAGGTAGGTGGCATTGCTGGGCACTGGCAGGTGGCATTGCTGGGCACTGGTAGGTGGCATTGAAGGGCGCTGGCAGGCTGCATTGCTGGGCACTGGTGGGCAGCATTGATGGGCACTGGCAGGCTGCATTGCTGGGCACTGGCAGGTGGCATTGATAGGCACTGGTAGGTGGCATTGCTAGGCACTGGCAGGCTGCATTGCTGGGCACTGGTAGGCGGCATTGCTGGGCACTGGTGGGTGGCATTGATGGGCACTGCCAGGCTGCATTGCTGGACACTCTTAGGTGGCATTGCTGGGCACTGGCAGGTGGCATTATTGGGCACAAGCAGGCTGCATTGCTGGGCAATGGTAGGCAGCATTAATGGGCACTGGTAGGTGGCATTGCTGGACACTGGTAGGTGGCATTGCTGGACACTGGCAGGCTGCATTGCTGGGCACTGGTGGGTGACACTGATGGGTGGGTGGTCACGGGTCGTTACGTCGGACGGTCAC
>BLSH010552110.1:1966740-1981330 GCA_018402905.1 Glandirana rugosa | reverse complement strand
ACCAATTATGATTTTAGAATAACCACCTGTAACACACGTTGTCATCACGTCCTCTCCTTCCAACAGGATCTTCACCAACACCACCAACACCAGCAGCACCAGCAGCACCACGACCACGTCCCTTATTTGACGCTCTCCTCATTCTGCCCGCAAATGTACTATGTAGCACTATTTAAGTATTCATTAACACAAAAAAATGAATAATAAATTCTTCTTTTTTTTGGAAAACAGCAACGTAGACGCACTTTTTATTTTTGTGCAAGAAATGCACCGCTCACACCAACAGCAGGAACCTCTCCCTATACAACTAGGAGATGATTGTAGAACAATAATCTGTCCCTTACAGGAGCAACAGGAACCTCTCCCTTTAGAACTAGGAGATGATTTTAGAACAATAATCTGTCCCTTACAGCACCAGCAGGAACCTCTCCCTTTAGAACTAGGAGATGATTATAGAACAATAATCTGTCCCTTACAGAAGCAGCAGGAACCTCTCCCTACAGAACTATGAGATGATTTTAGAACAATAATTTGTCCCTTACAGCACCAGCAGGAACCTCTCGCTTTAGAACTAGGAGATGATTATAGAACAATAATCTGTCCTTTACAGGAGCAGCAGGAACCTCTCCCTGTAGAACTAGGAGAGGATTTTAGAACAATAATCTGTCCCTTACAGCACCAGCAGGAACCTCTCCCTTTAGAACTAGGAGATGATTATAGAACAATAATCTGTCCCTTACAGGAGCAGCAGGAACCTCTCCCTACAGAACTATGAGATGATTTTAGAACAATAATTTGTCCCTTACAGCACCAGCAGGAACCTCTCGCTTTAGAACTAGGAGATGATTATAGAACAATAATCTGTCCTTTACAGGAGCAGCAGGAACCTCTCCCTGTAGAACTAGGAGATGATTTTAGAACAATAATCTGTCCCTTACAGCACCAGCAGGAACCTTTCCCTTTAGAACTAAGAGATGATTATAGAACAATAATCTGTCCCTTACAGCACCAGCAGGAACATCTCCCTTTTGAACTATGAGATGATTATAGAACAATAATCAGTCCCTTACAGCAACAGCAGGTACCTGACCCTATAGGAGTAGGCGATGATTTTAGAACAGTAATCTGTCCCTTACAGCAACAGCAGGAACCTGACCCTATAGGAGAAGGCGATGATTTTAGAACAATAATCTGTCCCTTACAGCATCAGCAGGAGACTGACCCTATAGGAGTAGGTGATGATTTTAGAACAATAATCTGTCCCTTACAGCAACAGCAGGAACCTGACCCTATAGAACTAGGAGATGATTTTAGAACAATAATCTGTCCCTCAAAGTAGTAGACTCTACCTAGTCCAGAATCAGATCGTTCTGTAATGCAGGATGAGATCTGCAATCTGTCCCTCAAAGCAGTAGTAGTAATCTCTACCTAGTCCAGAATCAGATTGTTCTGTAATGCAGGATGAGATGTTATTATATCTGCAATCTGTCCCTCACAGCGCCGGCAGCATCCTCTCCATACACTAGCCTGAGAGCATGTGACATGCAGCACTACGTGACTCCAGCTTATACAGAGGCTGGGTCACATGATGCACTGGCTAATCACAGCCATGCCATTAGTAGGCATGGCTGTGATGGCTTCTAAGGGCAAACCAGTGAAACGCTTGTTGATTGGCTGCCCTGCAGCTATTCAACAGGCGGGATCAAATATCCAAACCTGAACTTTTTTCAAATGTCCGGGTTCGGGTCCAGGCCACGGACACCACAAAGTTTGGTACAGACCCGAACTATACAGTTCGGGTTCGCTCAACTCTAATCAAGAAGAGAAACTCCTGACTAATGTAATTCCTATATATTCCAAGGAATGCAGTATCTGTGTATTTATGTGTACGAGGACTCCACATGCTGCAGCCCTGTGGCTCACAAGGTAGAAAGTCTGCCTACCATTGCTCAAGTCCTGAGTTCGAATCCAAAACATGTCACTTCATGTAGAGATGTTGCTTGTTCTCTCTATGTTTACATAACTCCTGACTCAGGGCCTTACCTAAATTATGTCTAAATGTAGTATTTATGTGTAGGAGGGTTCCACCACCATTGCAAATCATGGCAAATACACTAGCTTGGCAAAAGTATTGGGACGCCTGCCTTTACACGCACATGAACTTTAATGGCATCCCAGTCTTAGTCCATAGGGTTCAATATTGAGTTGCCCCATCCTTTGCAGCTATAACAGCTTCAACTCTTCTGGGAAGGCTGTCCACAAGGTTTATGAGTGTCTATGGGAATGTTTAACTATTCTTCAAGAAGCACATTTGTGAGGTCAGGCACTAATGTAGATGAGAAGGCCCGGCTCGCAGTCTCTGCTCTAATTTGGCCAAAAGGTGTTCTATTGGGTTGAGGTCAAACTCGTTCATCCATGTCTTTATGGACTTTGCTTTTTGCACTGGTGCGCAGACATGTTGGAACAGGAAGGGGCCATCCCCAAACTGTTCCCACAATGCTGGGAGCATGAAAGGCCCACCAAAATCCTCAGCACCAGGCCCGTGATGCTCTTAATCTGGCCCTGTTCATATTAGGAACTGCATGTGAATCACACAGGAATGCTGTGCATTCCCAAAGGGCTTGGTATGGATTGGGGGACCCCACACCATTTTTTTTCTGATTTTTCTATTGCCGGCTATGGTATTGTATTGCCGGCAATTTAAGACCTCATGCACACGAGGCATTAAAAAAAACGAGCTGCAAAGCCACTACCAATGCCAGGAAAAAGCATCTGTAGAAATGTGCTTTTAGTAGCTGTCTGCATTGCCGTTAATGCAAGTTTAGCCATGCTAGCTTTTAGTAGTGTTTCTCTGCCTCTATTCAAAATCAATGGTTCCCTATGAGAGCCCATTGATTTGAATAGAAGTCGGATCATGATGACGTTCGGACGGTGACGGCACAAGGGGCGGAGCCTCCGTATGATGTCACTGGACGGCCCACCCCATGTCTATACAAGTAGTAGCACGCGGTGGCCCTAGCATTATACCGGGTGATCGCGTGGAGACAACATCGGAAGAAGAACAGAGGGGGAAGACAGCAGAGAGAGGAGACTGGGCAGAGGCAGAAGACAGCGCAGAGAGGAGAAGTACCGGAGAGGGGGAGAAGACATCAGCAGAGAGAGGAGGAGAACCAGAGAGGGGGAGAAGACATCAGCAGAGGATGGAGAAGAACCGGAGGATGAAGACATTGCCGGAGGGAGAAGAAATCGGAAAAGACGCCGCAGCTGCCTCAATGAATTACTTTAAAAACCTGCGTAGTGTTTTCATTCTTGACACTTTTTTTGGATAAATGGGTAGGGGTACAATGTACCCCATACTCATTCACATAGGGTGGGGAGCCGGGATCTGAGTGCCCGCCCACAGACCCCAAAAACCACCAGTCAGGGTTGTCGGGAAGAGTCCCTTGTCCCCATCAACATGGGGACAAGGTGCTTTGGGGTGGGGGACAGGCATCCATCCCCCATGCTGAGGGCATGTGGGCTGGTATGGTCCAGAAGGGGGGCACTCGCCTCTTTCCTGACCTGCCAGGCTGCATGCTTAGATAAGGGTCTGGTATGGATCTTGGGGGGATCCCACGCCATTTTTTGGCATGGGGGCTCCCCTTAAAATCCATACCAGACCGAAGGGTCTGGTATCCTCTTGGGGGAACCCCACACCATTTTTTTTTTCATTGTGGCAAGGGGTTCTCCTTCAAGATCCTCAGCACACAAGCCACTCTGCAAGTCAGATCATCATGATCCGACATCTGGTGCGACTTCTATTCAAATCAATGGGCTCCCATAGGCAACCAATGATTTTGAATAGAGGCATGAGAAACAATTGTATCCAGCAATAAGCCACATTTAACAGTTTTTACCAGCATCAGGTGTTTTTACAGCTCTAAATGTCGCACCTCAGAATGCGCTGGTCCTGGGGGTTTTTTTGCAGTCTAAAAAAGCCAATGCCACTTACAGCTCCTAAAAGCCTGTGTGTGCATGAGGCTATAGAATAACATGGAGAGGCATTTTTAAGCTGCTGAAAGCAGCTGTAAAAATGCCCCGTGTGCATGAGGCCCTAGTGTCATTTTTTTTCTTTATAAATATCAGTTTTGCTGCAGCAGACTAAAGAGACCCCACAGGCACTATATTTAAAGGAACATTTCATTTTTAAGGAATATTTCATTTTTATTGTTTCACTTTAATCATCATTAAAATCACTGCTCCTTTAAAAACTACCCTTTTGAAAAGTTTTTTTTTTTGCATTGATGCATGTCCCTTAGGGCAGTACCAGGGCCCCATACCATTTTTATAGCCAATAACTTGCATATAAGCCTTCAAAATGGGCACTTTTGATTTTTCACGTTTGGGTCCAAAAGTCTTCAATGGGGTTCGATGTTCCGGTCTAAAACTTTTGCTATGTTCTGGAGTTCTGGGGCAAACCAAATCGAGAAGTGTTTAGCCCATCTCTAATGGTCAGCTTATACCATAATTTAAAAAAATAGGCTTTAAAATTGAACTCAAGCATGTGTTTATGGGGGAAATCTTGGCTGCAAAGAGCCACGTGATGGGTGGACTGAGCTGAGCTGTGCCAGGAGCCAGAGAGAGAGCAGACTGAGTTATTGCTCTGTGCTGTGCGAAGATTTGCAGAGTGTTACTCCAAGAGCTGCAGAGAGGGAGAAGCTGCTAACTCACAAGGTCACTTATAGACTTTTTCCATTCAGTCTTCAGGATGGATGAATCTCCCACTGAAGCTAGTGAATTTTGACATGCGGCCCCACCAGCTGTCATAATACCTGTACGGCTGACAATTTTGCACCTGACTTCTTCAGTTTTTCAATTAGGCATGTTGAGCGGGGGTTGGGGGAGTGAGTTTAAAATTTGAACAGTGTATGGCCCGTTTAAGAATGCTAACTCCAAAGGGAAAGTACTGACCTGTGCTGCTGCTGGACTTGAGAGTAGAGCCAAGAGCAACCTCTTGCCAGGCCTTTAAAAGACTGCCAGAGACCAGCGCATGTGGTGACATGCCTCATGGCCACCAACATTTTTATTAACTTTGTGGTCCCTGCTGCATTCTAGAAAGAATGTTCTACAGGGAATCCAGGGCCCCCCCACCGACAGACTGTATAAAGACCACTGGCCAGGGATGTCATTTGAGCCCATTATATGCTAAACAGGCAAGATAGTTAACCTTTTTATTTGGGTATATTTGAATTGGGTCAAAAAATTGTTTTGACTTTTGGTGTTCTTTAATAAAGCCAACTATGCTGTGCAGGTGCGACGATGAGTTTACGTTTAGTTAAGGCAGGTCATCACTGGGAACAGTAGAAGGACACATCTATCCAGTGACTCCTCAAGGAGTGCAGTGGGTAGAGGAATCTACTTTATAAAGCACACCAGTTTTGCAGCTTTGCTTAAACAGCCTAGAATCACTGCCAGTGCCAATACTGTGAAAAAGAAAAAAAAAACAAGAATAGAGCACCAATGATATGACAGACAGTGTTTATCTGTGGCCCTAACAGAAATTCTCTGTGTATAGAACCCAGGAGTTTGCTTGAAGGAATGGGGCCAGCTGTCACAATGTTCTAGCACAGCAGGTTTTCGATGTTGTGTTTGGGCTACAGGTGAGCATTGTCTGTCACTTCATTACAAGTGCATTTTATTACAGTTTTTGTAAGTCGATTAAAGTAACTTTGCTGCACTAGGTTGGTGCGCTTTTGACGGTTTTAGGTTTATATGGCATCATTTTACATTATGACACTCTTACCTCTCAGAGTACCCCGCTCTAATGGTGACATGCCCAGCTTCAAGTTGCTGCTCAGTTCACTTCCCTTGCTGCTTCTTCGCACAATGCTTCTCTTTGGCCATTTGCTGGCCATTTATGAAGTAATTCTTGTGCATACACAGTATCACTTGCACCGGCTCCAATCTTGGCATGTGCTGTGCAATGTGCATCAAAGGAGTATAATTGCTAGGAGCGTGGGGGGGAAAGTTTTTTTTTAACAAAAGAGACTTTGAGTATCTTTTTTTACCAAAAACTCTAACTTCAAACAACTTTTTAAAGTGGGACTTTAGTTCTGCTTTAAAGGAGAAGTATACTTTTAAGTATAGCCAAAGCTTTTTTGGCTGTCCTTCTCCTATGATTCACAGGAGTGCATTTCATTTTGTACTCCTGTGATCCGATTGCAGCTGACAGCAGGCTTTAGTGTCATAGAGCTGGTCCATGCTTGGCAAAGATCCCGACTTTATGGTCAGGACCTACCCAGATGTCTGGACCAGCAGCTGGCTCAGCCCCTCAGCGATCAGCTGAGAACCTGAGCCTGGTGCTCCCATCCCCTAAACAGCCTAGCACTTCAGTGAGCACTGGAGGGGCAAAGCAGAGAGCTGGACGGACCGTCACCAGCTCTCTGCAGCCTGACGACTGAAGCTGAGTCATCAGTGGTCTTTGATCGCTCAGTTCTCGGTCTTGAGCCGGCAGGGGACAGATGCAACAACGAGCCGATGCTGGATCCAGCTAGGTTAGTATAATTTTGTTTTTTCCACAAATCCCACACTTCTCCACTTCTCTTTTTAAAGCTCATTCCAGTTTTCATTGCAATTTGAAGTTTCTCCTCAATTCTCTTCTTGGTGACACCTGGTCACACCCTGAAACACTAGTTGTTACCGGGACAGGAAGTTAGGGGAACCTATCCAATGAGAATACAGGGGAAGTTTTAACCCTTTGCCACTCTGCTGAAAAAAGTATTTTTTATTATTGGTTTGTCTCTTGCAGAGGTTTGTCCTATTCTCCTGTACCAGTGACAAGAGAAGGAACATGAAAAGAAATCTCCCCAAAAGGGAATACATAATAAAAACATAAATAAAAATTGCTTTATCCAAAGCTATAACATTTTTGCTGGAGTTAGGCTACGACTGGATATGATCACATTTTTATCACCCTCTCATTTGAAAAAGTACCTAACTTTTCCATTAGACAGGAGTTCTTTTTTTTACTATTTTGCAAACCTTTGGTTAAACATCTACCCCCTTTAGATGTTACAGTTGGAGCAATGCTTGTTTTTTCCTCCTCTTATCTTTTTCTAAAAATGCTGGGGAAGTGCCACAGGCAGTTATCAGACATGACGATCCTTCAGATTAGTGTAAAATAATATACATCTCCAGAGAGACAGGTAGAGAAACATGACAAAACAGAGCAAGAGGAAAACTACAGAACGGGACTTTCTCCTGCCTCAGCCTGAACACCGACAGATAATGATGATGCTGCTGTTTGACACCAATCAATCAATGCAGCGCTCAGTTCTGCGTTTCTGCAAACAACGCGCTTAATGACAGAATGAAAGGCTCTGTGTATATAATTATATTGAATGTCCTCAAACAGAAAAGGAAGGTTTCAGTCTCTTCAGAAAATATGACAAGGGAAAATCATTGTAGATTAATATAGGAAGGAAACGTTGAAATAATAACATCAAAGGAAACGAGAACGAACGCCCTGAGTGTTTTGTGCGTGCAGAATGCGGAGTTGACTTAATCATTTACTTCTATAAAATAGGGATTTCCTTAATCAAAACATGGAAGACTTTATTGTTTAGGTAAAGGAAAGCTAACACCTAAAATCATAAAGGAAGACAAATACACGCTTAAAGAACATAAGGTCTTCCTAGCAACATATGGAATATTGTTTAATTCTATGGAAAGATAAAACCTTCAGGGTGGACAAAAACCAATATGTGGTGACAGCCATAATCAAGGTGCTTTACAGCCTCAAGTGCAGGATGATGGCAAGCTCCAAATGCAGTTTTTACTGTAGCTATTACTTCATTATATTGTTTTTTTTACATATTAATGCTCAGATTATATAGCTAGATAATAGCTTCTGTCCAGAAAGACACAGGCTATTTTTTACTAAAGGGAACATGTATCACAACGCATAGGAATATAGAATAGAGTGCCAGACCAAAAGATGGATAGAAGTCCAAATACATTTTAGTCATTAGTAAGTAGGTCATATAAAAACAGCCAATGTATTTTGGGGGCCAAATCACTTGTCATTTCTCAGGGCTCAACAACTGATGAAACGTCAATGAATTCATAGGAATACAGAAAGGAGGCCAAGACCAAAACATAGATGAAAGAGCCCAAATACAGTTTAATTGCTGGTAAATTGGTCATGTAATAAACAGCCAATATGTTTTAGGGGCCAAACCACTTTTCCCTTCCTAAGGGCTCAACATCTGGTAAAACCGAATCTACCTAGAGGAAAAAGTGACCACACAGATCTATAGTAGGACCAGAATTAAATTCTACTTGTGGACTAACATGGTAATAGTTGCTGAGCAGCCACTAATGATGGGTACCAAGGTTGAAGGAAGCCATGGTTTGAGAGAGCTGCCTCGTCAGAGCTTGTTTGTTTTACTTCAACTGACTGCACATACAAGTTTGAGAATTCACAGAGCCTCTTTAAATATGCTTCTCGGGAACATGTATCACACAGGGCAGGGATAAGGTCTATGGGGCCCTTAGGCAAAATTGTATGGGTCCCCTCCCCCATTTTTGTATGGAGGAAGATTAGAAGGAATTGATGAGAACTGAGATGATGGTTAGGGGTTTGTTCACCCCATATTGCAAGCAGTATCAATTAGACCTTTTTTATTTCGCACCAAAACACATATGGAGTAACAAAGAATAATATAGAACTATAGTAAACCACGCTGCAAAGATGCAAATGTTATGTGCATTGTGGTGCACGGTATTGGAAAAATAGTCTGAATATCTATGCACTTATGCACTTCTAGTTTCAATAAACCTTATAGTTACCAGCCCAGGATTCTCCTTTTATTTTTACTGGCATGGGGCAGTACATGCTGATGCTAAGCCCTACACTGTGAGTGGCAGAGAGAGCTTTTTAAGAGCTAAATTGGGGCTGTGGCAAGAATAAATAAGGTATAGTTTGATGGTAACAGACCTTTTTCAAGGGATTTAGCTTTGTGGTAATACGGTTTCCAAAGAAAACAGTAAGGACATGGTCATAGACTCTAAAATGTGGCTAGCGGTATGGGGGAGGGGTGCTTGGGGTAGATGGGTGGAACAGTAAGGGGGAGTGCAAAGTATAAGAGGAGCAGTATGGTGGAAGGGGAACTCTGGAGGCAGATAAGGGGAGCCCTACAGGAAGGCACTGAGGACAGATGAGAAAAGCAGTATAGGGAAGGAAGAAAAGAAGGAAGGAAGGACAATAATTAGACAGTTCTTTCATAGTTAGTTGCATGTGATTAAAATACAAATATATATAATTTATAACCTTTGCCATTGTTTTATTACTGTCTTTCATAAGGGGCTTACCCCTCATTTTCTTTCTTAATGACCACACATAAAGTGGACATAAATTTCAGGGAAGGGGGCAATATAGACAGCTATAAACAATCAACAAATACCCAGTACACCAAAAAGGATTTTATTGATGTCTCTGTTCCTAAAAGTGGCCATTACTTCCTGTGCACTAACCAAAAAATTCTTGCTTTTGAATGACACATTGCATATAATATCATCCTTCAGGGCTTCTCTTTCTTTTATCCCTTACGAAGCCACTCTTTGTAAGGGAAGAATCTTAACCACTTCAAGACTGAGCCTTTTTTTAAGAGTCTGTGTTTACAAGTTGAAATCAGGTATTTTGGATATAAAATTACTTAGAACCCCCAAACATTATATTTTTTTCTAACACCCTAGAGAATAAAATGGCGGTCGCTGCAATACTTTATTTTACACTGTATTTGCGCAGCGGTCTTATAAGTTAAAAATAATTATTATATAATAGTTATTGAGTTAAAAATTAAGACAACAGTATAGTTAGCCCAATTTTTCCCATATTGTGAAAGATAATGTTATGCCAAGTAAATTGATACCCAACATGTCATGCACCCGCTCGTGGAATGACGACAAACTTTGGCACTTAAAAATCTCCAGCGGCAACATTTAAAAAATTCTACAGGTTACCAGTTTTGATTTACATAGTAAAGTCAATGCTATGGAGCCGAGTAGGTGGCATCTTCTGCTCACTCGGCATCCAGTGCAGGGGGGAAGCAGACCCAATCATTTCCGTCGCTACCGGCGGGTCCGGTAAGTGGCGGAGACGGCGGAAAAGTGGTGGGAGGGGGCCACCTCTCCCACCCTCATAAAAGTGATCTTGCGGTGAATCCGCCGCAGAGACCACTTTTATCTGAAAGCCGGCCGCTCGCTGAAAAAAGCAATACCAGGGTTATGGTAGCTATCTGCTACCATAACAACGATATTCCACTTCAAAGGACCGCTGTATATACATGATCGGTGGTCCAGAATTGGTTAAAATTTCTTCTTTTTTATTGTTTTGCTACATTTAGATACTGAAATGTCATTGCTATATGTCAATAAATGTCCAAGGCTTTTGTTGGTAAGTAGAAACATGTAAGAAAGGGTCACTGGTTGACTGCTGTGGTTTCATCTGCCAACCCTTATATCACTAGAAGGAAGGATACAGTATTGGGGCTAGTGGTTGGAACCACAGTGGGGAACACAGTCATTCATCACTCTCAAAAGGGAGGAGACTGAACGTTCTTCAGTCACCATAGCACCTACTGGACTGGTAAGTATTATTCATCTTTTTTGTTTGAACATTTTTGTGAGAAGTCAAAGAGTAACCTGGTATTTGTGTCAAATGCTGGTATGTGGAATGACCTAGGGTTTCTTCTGCAACATCATGTGTCACCTTCAACTTCTTTTATTTAGCAGCAAAAGGGCAGTGCCCAAGCCTGATAGAAAGCTTGTCTGAATGTTTACAAGCTCAAACTCAAGCAGCCACAGAGATTCATGTTCTGTGGCAGATTGATGAATGACTGGATGAATCCATTGTGTATGCTTTCTTTTGCTCAAGTCCAGTATCGGATTGGATCCCCTAGAGAAATGTGACTTTAAGCTGGTCTTCAACATCGGAAAAAAAATAAAAGGAAACCAACCCATTCTTGTTGAAGACTATAGTCTATTTTAAAAGGCATATGTTTGTGCTGTGCACTTTAGCTTGATGCTATAATAGGCCCTCATAACTTAAGTAACAAAAGCCCTCCATAATCCAAAGTAACAATTATTCTTTTATTTGGTTAATGTGGTTCATTCGGTTTTTATGGGCACGTGTTCCTGTTGGGGAGATCTCATCTCACTTCCTGTCTAGTTGACCCAGACAAGAAGTGAGCAGAATTACCCTATTGGGACACAGGTTACAAAAACCATGGCAGGGATTGTAGCCCTTCCCTACTCTCTTTTCAAAAGCACCTTTACTACTATCTGTACCACTATTTGAAAGATCTTGCTTAGTTCCTGTCTCAGTGACCACATAGGATGTGAGGTGAGAAATCCCCACTGGCCACATCAATAGCTATAAAACCTGGCAAAAGTTCTGTCTCTTAATCACTTTAAAAAAAAAAAAAAGTTTTGACTGGAGTTGTGCAGTCACAATAAAAAATGTTATGTTTGATTGGTTTGTGTCCTTATAGTCTTGAAAAATCACCTTTATACTTATCATTTATCAATACTGCATGTTTTTGTGTATGTCTAGCATATTCATGGTTAGTATTAAGCTAGAACAATGCCCATGCACTAGATGTAGAAATCCATAGAGAGTGAAATGTCAGTCTTTGTCTCATGGTTGCTGGTAGACATTCCCTTTAAAGACTCCAGATCCTAGAAACACTTGCGCTTTTTCTGTACATCAAATATTTATCTTGAGTCATGTGTTTAAACTGTGGATACTGAAGTCAAGTAAGCTATGAAAAGGCTAATTATCCACTGGAGACACAGTATATGGACAGTGGCGGTGAATAACAGGTTTAAATCCCTGAAATAGATAAGACGTCTGTCTCATTTCTGTAAATGTATAAAGCTGTATTAGAAAACTGAGTAATACGATAACCACCTTACTGTTTATTATGGAAAGAAATGTAAAATCTCCTGAAATGCCATAATATTTGTTCAGATTTCAGAAGAAATGGGTGGGGGAAGATTAGAGGGGCAAAAGCGGAAATTTTAACGGGGAAATTCTAAGCCTATAGCTGCGGCCACAGCAAGAGAGCATCCAGCACCTGTGTTGTCTCAGCCTCTGTCAGGATATGCTTCAATCACTCTCCCAGGGGGCCCTACAGGAGAAGCCATCAAGTGACTAAATGTGGCCCAAACATTGCGTGCAAGTTGTTTAACTCCATGCATCCTTTCAAGGCAGTTGCCTGGAGATGCTTGGAAGGTGTTGAAAAAGGAGCCAAAAGTCTGATGCTAATGTGAATGAGGGTAACAGGCACTAGATTGAGCATATTTTCCCACAAGGTTGTCCCACACCCTGCTGTATCCGACCAACAGTAAAGTTAAATATGCATTACACACTCTTCTAGGTAACCTTTATTTATAGATCCCTTCATTATATAATTGGCAAATTGGACCTGCTACTCGTCCTTTGTCAAGCCTTTAGTATTGGTCTGTAGATTTGAAATGTTGCATTTAGATTATTTAAAGCTGTCATAGAAGGCACAAATTTCAGAGGAATCCTGCTGAATCAGCCAAAATTCCAAGAATGGGTGGCCTTGTCAAAAAGACCCAGCTCAACAGCCATTTTTCAGCCAACGTTTGTTGAAGGAGCTGGGTGGAAAATTATCAGCCAAACAGTGACCACATCCAGTCAGTTGCAGTCACTTGTGCCCATCAATGCACCCTGATCAGTGCCCATCAATGCAGCCTGATCTGTGCCCATCAATGCAGCCTGATCAGTGCCCATCAGCTCAGCCTTACCTCTGCCCATCAGCGCAGCCTCGCCAGTGCCCAATAGCTTAGCCTCACCAATGCAGCCTCACCATTGTCCATCAATGCAGCCTGATCAGTGGCCATCAGTGCAGTCTTACCTGTGCTCATCAATGCAGCCTGATCAGTACCTATCAATGCAGCCTGACCTGTGCCCAACAATGCAGCCTGATCAGTGCCCATCAGTGCAGCCTTACCTGTGTCTATCAATGCAGCCTGATCAGTGCCCATCAATGCAGCCTGATCAGTGCCCATCAACACAGCCTCATTGGTGCCCATCAGCTCAGCCTCACCAATGCCCATCAATTCAGCCTCACCAGTGCCCATCAATGCAGTCTGATCAGTGCCCATCACTGCAGCCTTACCTGTGCCCATCAATGCAGTCTGGTCAGTGCCCATCAGCTCAGCCTTACCTGTGCCCATCAGCTCAGCCTTGCCAGTAGCCAGTGCCCATCAGCACAGCCTTGCCAGTGCCCATCAGCACAGCCTCGTTAGTTGCCAGTGCCCATCAGTGCCACCATGGGGAGAGGAGAGCCGCAGAGTGGGGATCTTCTGCTGCAGTGTCCAATAAGTTCCGTCTCCTGGACTGGCAGCTCCTATGATGGAAGTCACAGGTCCCAGCATTGGACCAGTATGATGTCCATCATAGGAGCCCCAGTCCACTGGAGGCAGGACTTTGTATGTCACTGGTTAGTCAGAACACCCGTGTTCTATCAAAATAGCCAGTTCATCGAGATCCCCAATTACGTCACTTCCGGTTACTGTAAATCATCAGTGATTGGAGATTTAGACAAGTTGCTGTTTTGACACAACACCGCAAGCGTGTTCACTCCGGTACACAATGTTATGAGCGGACATTGTTAGTCCATCCAATACTATCCAACAAGATGGCCTCCAAGGCGGCCACAACTTTTTCCTCCTTAAGCATTGTTCTGTCAAAACAACAAACTCTTTTGTGTACCGGAGTGTACATGCTTGCTAGTGTTGTGTCACAACAGCAACTCGTCTAATTCTCCAATTACTGATGTTGTACAGTAACTGGAATGACGTAACCGGAGAAAAAAAAGAATCCCAAGAAATTCTTTAAGTATATAAATAGTAAGAGAGGGAGGTCAAATCATATTGGCCCCTTAAGGAATGATGAAGGGAATCTGGTTACAAAGGATGGAGAGATGGCAAAGGAGTTAAACTTATTTGTCTCCTCAGTATTCATGAAAGAAACAGGGGGGGGGGCAAGTATCTAAAACTATAATGTTGGTCCTCATGACACGTCACATGAAGCACCCTCATGGCTATCTGAGGATAAAATTAGGAATAGACTTGAATAACGTAACATTAATAAGTCACTGGAACCAGATAGCTTGCACCCGAGGGTCCTTAAGGAACTCCGTCAAGAAATTGCCAGACCATTGTACCTGTCTACTGACTGGTATGGTACCAGCTGATTGGAGAAAAACCACTTCCAATTATCTAACCAAACCGTACTCGCTAAGAAGTACTTACGACTAATGGCGCTTACTAAGGTAAAAGTAATGTTATTAGAACATATATTAGGGAATAATAAGGCAGGTTCTCGAACGTATAATAACTACAATTCGATTGACCGGATATCAAAGGTCCCTATATAGAACCAGGAAAAAATATATAACCACGATGTGACCAAAAAGAGGTTAGTCGACCATGGTATGGTCAGTCATCTGTCCATGTTACCAGACCGTTAAAGAACTGCCTCAAGGAATTCCTGGGAGCCCACGTTCGATAGACCAAG
>BLSH010552110.1:1956102-1966730 GCA_018402905.1 Glandirana rugosa | reverse complement strand
GTTACTGTAAATCATCAGTGATTGGAGATTTAGACAAGTTGCTGTTTTGACACAACACCGCAAGCGTGTTCACTCCGGTACACAATGTTATGAGCGGACATTGTTAGTCCATCCAATACTATCCAACAAGATGGCCTCCAAGGCGGCCACAACTTTTTCCTCCTTAAGCATTGTTCTGTCAAAACAACAAACTCTTTTGTGTACCGGAGTGTACATGCTTGCTAGTGTTGTGTCACAACAGCAACTCGTCTAATTCTCCAATTACTGATGTTGTACAGTAACTGGAATGACGTAACCGGAGAAAAAAAAGAATCCCAAGAAATTCTTTAAGTATATAAATAGTAAGAGAGGGAGGTCAAATCATATTGGCCCCTTAAGGAATGATGAAGGGAATCTGGTTACAAAGGATGGAGAGATGGCAAAGGAGTTAAACTTATTTTTCTCCTCAGTATTCATGAAAGAAACAGGGGGGGGCAAGTATCTAAAACTATAATGTTGGTCCTCATGACACGTCACATGAAGCACCCTCATGGCTATCTGAGGATAAAATTAGGAATAGACTTGAATAACGTAACATTAATAAGTCACCGGAACCAGATAGCTTGCACCCGAGGGTCCTTAAGGAACTCCGTCAAGAAATTGCCAGACCATTGTACCTGTCTACTGACTGGTATGGTACCAGCTGATTGGAGAAAAACCAGTGTAGCACCAATATATAAAAAAGGACCAAGATATATCCCTGGAAACTATAGGCCAGTTAGCTTAACATCAATAATATGCAAGCTCTTGGACGGAATAATAAGGGATTATATACAAGATTATTGTAATGAAAATGGAATCATTCGCGGTAATCAGCATTCATGAAGAATCGCTCATGCCAAACCAATCTATTAACCTTCTATGAGGAGGTGAGCTGCCATCTTGATAAAGGAAGATCCATAGACGTGGTGCATCTAGATTTTGCAAAAGCATATGATACAGTTCCCCAAAAACGCTTAATGAACAAACTAAGGTCTGTCGGCATGGATCAAAGGGTGAGTACATGGAGTGAAAACTGGTTGCAGGGGCAAGTCCAGAGGGTGGGGATAAATGGGGAATATTTAGAATGGTCTGGAGCAGAAAGTGTGGTACCCCAGGGATCTGTCCTGGGACCAATCCTTTTCAATTTATTCATAAACAATCTGGAGGATGGGGTTCATAGCTCAATCTCAATATTTGTAGATGATACCAAGCTAAGCAGGGTAATAATTTCTCCACAGGATGTGAAAATCTTGCAAGAAGATCTGAACAAATGAATGGGGTGGGCAGATAAGTGGCAAATGAGGTTTAACATAGAAAAATGTAAAATAATGCATTTGGGTACTAAGAATATGAACGCAAACTATTCACTAGGGGGAGAGCCACTGGGGGGAATCTAGGATAGAAAAGGACCTAGGAGTCCTAGTAGAAGACAGGCTCAGCAATGCCAAGCTGCAGCAAGCAAAGCCAACAAAATATTAGCATGCAAAAGGGTGATAAACTCCAGGGATAAATCAATAATTCTCCCCCTCTACAAGTCTCTGGTGAGGCCACACCTGGAGTATGCTATTCAGTTCTGGGCACCAGTCCTCAGGAAGGATGTCCTGGAACTAGAAAGGGTTCAGAGAAGGGCAATAAAGCTAATTAAGGGACTGGAGGACCTTAGTTATGAGGAAAGATTAAAAGCACTGAACTTATTGTCTCTGGAGAAGAGACGCTTGAGAGGGGATATGATTTCAATGTACAAATACTGTACTGGTGACCCCACTATAGGGACAAAACTATTCCGCGCACACAAAGACTCGTGGCCATTCATTAAAACTAGAAGAAAGGTGGTTTAACCTTAAACTGTGTAGAGGGTTCTTTACGGTAAGAGCAGTGAGGATGTGGAATTCTCTTCCACAAACTGTGGTTTCAGATGGGAGCATAGATAATTTCAAAAAACTATTAGATGGGCACATAAGGGACCACAACATTGAGGGATATACAATGTAACACTGACATAAAAACACACACAAAGGTTGGACTTAATGGACTTGTGTCTTTTTTCAACCTCATTAACTATGTAACTATGGAGATCTCGACGAATTGGCTATTTTCACATTACGCAGGCCCCATATAGCCTCAAGTTCCCGGCCAACCCCAGGCCTTGGGATTCGGGGCTAATAATTTTAAAGGACCAATATCAGACTCTGAGCTTTTTGGGGGCCCACTCAGGGCTATAGCCCCGGTCAGCCCCTCCCGACACCACTGCTTACGGGGTGTAGAACTTCTCTCTTATACAAAACCACAGCCCAGGACAAACCATTTTGGACTTGGGGGGATATTTATTATAGCAAAAAGTAAAAAATATTGCTTTTTTTTCAAAACTGATGCTCTTTTTTTGTTTATAGTGCAAAAAATAAAAACCACAGAGGTGATCAAGTACCACAAAAAGAAAACTCTATTTGTGGGAAAAAAGGACACAAATTTTGTTTGGGCAAAGCGTCGCACAACCACGCAATTGTCAGTTAAAATGACCCAGTGCCGTATCGCAAAAAATGGCCTGGTCATTAACCACTTCAATACAGGACGTTTATACCCCCTTCCTGCCCAGACCAATTTTCAGCTTTCAGCACTATCACATTTTGAATGACAATTACTCTCTCATGCTACACTGTACCCAAACAACATTTTTATCATTTTTTTCACAGAAATAGAGCTTTCTTTTGGTGGTATTTAAGAACCTAAGGGGTTTTATTTTTTGCGACATAAGTGAAAAAAGTACGAAAATTTTGAAAAAAAAAACACTTTTTTTTAGTTTCTGTGATAAAAATTTTCAAATAAGTATTTTTTTTTTCATAAATTTGGGCCAAAACCTATACTGCTACCTATCTTTGGTAAAAATAACCCAAATAAGTGTATATTATTTGGTTAGTGTGAAAGTTATAAAATCTACAAGCTATGGTGCCAATCATTGAAAATTGATCACATCTGATGCACTGATGGCCTATCTCATTTCTTGAGGCCCTGAAATGTCAGGCAAATACAAATACCCCCCAAATTACCCCATTTTTAAAATTAGACATTCCAAGGTATTTAGAAAGAGGCATGGCGAGTTTTTTGAAGTTGTACTTTTTTCCCACAATTCTTGGGAAAATTAAGAAATTATTATTAGTTTTTTTTTTTTGCACAAAATTGTCATAACAACAAGTTATTTCTCACACACAGCATATGCATACTTCCAATTACACCCCAAAATACATTCTGCTACTCTCCCCGGGTATGGCGATACCACCTGTGTGAGACTTTTTCACCGTCATGCATTCTAGGAGCAGAATTTTCACATCTAATTTCCCAATGACCTATTACACTTTTGATGGCCCTGGAACACCAGGACAATGGAATTACCCACAAAATGACCCCATTTTGGAAAGAAAACACCCCAACGTATAATCTATGAGGCATTATGAGTCTTTTGAATGGTTCATTTTTTTCCACAAGTCCTCGAAAAACGTGGAAAGAAAATGAAAACGCTTTTATTTTTAAACAAAGTGGTCAATTTATAAGATATTTCTAACACATAGCATGCGCATAGCAAAAATTACCCCTCAAAATATATTCTTCTACTCATCCCGGGTATGGCGATACCACATGTGTGAGACTTTTTCACACCCTGGCCACATACAGAGGCCGAACATGGAGGGAGCACCATCAGGCGTTCTAGGAGCATAAATTACACATAAAATTTCATTCATACCTCTCACACTTTTGAAGGCCCCGGAGCACCAGCAAACACCCAAGGTATATTCTGTGAGGCATGGGCTGCAGATAGGTACTCGGGTACTCTGATGGGCTGCAGATAGGTACTTGGGTACTTTCTTGGGCTGGAGACAGGTACTCGGGTAATCTGATAGACTGGTAAAAGGTACTTGGGTACTCTGTTACTCAGATGGGTTGGTGACAGGTACACTGGTAATCTGAAGGGCAGGTGACAGGCACTCGGGTACTCTTATGGGCTGGTGACAGGTACTCGGGTGGGCAGGTGACAGGTACTCGGGTACGCTGATGGACTGGTGACAGGTACTTGGGTACGCTGATGGTCTGGTAACAGGTACTCGGGTACTCTAATGGGCAGGTGACAGGTACTCGGGTACTTTGCTGGGCTGGTGACAGGTACTCAGGTTCTCTTATGTGCAGGTGACAGGTACTCGGGTACTCTGATGGGCTGGTTACAGGTACTCTGGTACTCTGATTGTTAGGTGACAGGTACTCGGGTACTCTGATGGGCAGGTGACAGGTACTCGGGTACTTTGATGTGCAGGTGACAGGTACTCGGGTACTCTGATGGGCTGGTGACAGGTACTCGGGTGCTCTGATGGGCAGGTGACAGGTACTCGGGTACTCTGATGGGCAAGTGACAGGTACTTGGGTACTCTGATGGGCTGGTGACAGGTACTCGGGTACTTTGATGGGCTGGTGACAGGTACTCGGGTACTCTGACGGTCTGGTGACAGGTACTCGGGTACTTTGATGGGTTGGTGACAGGTACTCGGGTACTCTGATAGGATGGTGACAAGTACTCGGGTACTCAGATGGGGTGGTGACAGGTACTCAGGTACTCTGATGGGATGGTGACAGGTACTCGGGTACTCAGATGGGATGGTAACAGGTACTTAGGTACTCAGATGGGCAGGTGACAGGTACTCGGGTACTTTGATGGACAGGTGACAGCTACTCGGGTACTTTGATGGACAAGTGACAGGTACTCTGATGGGGTGGTGACAGGTCCTCTTTATTGGTGGGGGGTGATCAGTGTGTTTGGTGTACAGTAGGCAGTAACAAGCTGTTACCGCAATCTCCGTCTCACACACGATCGGTGTGTGACAGGGAGAACCCCGGTAACAGCTCGTTACCGCGGTTTGTTTACATCACATGACCGGCTGTGATTGACACAGCCAGTCACGTGGTAAAGAGCCAATTCTATTGGCTCTTTACACTGATCGGAGCTGGGCTTTGTCCGACAGACAAGCCTCAGCCCGATCGCCGCGCTGCCCGAGCGGCGTGCATGTGGAGGTCGGTAGTGACCGGCTGTGATTGGAAGCAGCCGGTCACGTGGTAAAGAGCCAATTTTATTGGCTCTTTACCCCGATCGGGGGGGACACGACCCCCCCGGCACACAATCGATCAGTGATCGCCGCTCTGCGAGCCCCCAGGGGCCCGCAGTAGCGGTGAGAAGCGGCCAACGTCATATGACGTCGGCCCAGATCGACGAACGGTTCCTGCCGACCTCATTTTAATATGACTGGGTAGGGACTGGTTAAGGGGGAAGTCCTTCCGGTCCCTTAAAGCGGTAGTAAACCCATCCATTTAACAGTTTAAAAACAAGTTCCATTTCTGGCACGTGCTGGAAATGTAACACTCCCATTGGTTGTGCTCTAAACCAAACTGTCAAACCATCCAATGGCTGGTGTCATAGCTGATCACATGTGCAGCAACATGGCAGTTGTAGATTAAACAGAGGCCAAGATGGCAGCGTCCTTGGCTGAAAATGATAGGAAGGTTTACTACCACTTTAAGTGGTAAAAAAAAAATTCACACCATTGCAGTGTGTTCCAGTACATTCAACATAAGTAGAACATGATGCAACTGCACTGGAACGTGGCAAAATGCATACAAGCATTCATCAGAACATAACAGAATGCATTAAAGCAAAGAAATCTCCAGGAAACTTTGGGAAAGAAAACAAGAATGCATTGAAAACACATTAAAATCGTGTCAAAAACACCCCAGAAGGCATCAAGAAGGCACATGTAGAAACGCATCTGAATGCATCTGGACTGCGTTTCTGTGGTGTGAACTGGCCTTGACAATTCATACTCTTCCATAAGTGCGATCATGACTGGTTCCTGTAAAAAACAACATGACATATGACTTTAAATGAAATAAAGTTCAATCCAACAACTTTTTTTATTCTCCACTAGTCAATGAAGACTGATTTCATTATACATCTGGAAAAATTTCTCTACAAAAAAAGTAAATGATTTACTAACAGAGTGTAAAAGCTTTCAGCAGAGCCAGGAAACTTTGTAGAATAAAATAAAGCCTAGAAACTCGGCGCAGCATAGAAGCAGCCGCCGCAGCCCTTACCCAGCATGCCTCACTACAAACACATTAAACAGAGGTGTGAGCATCCTTTAAAGACACGCAAAACAGGATGTATCTGTTTGTTTAAAAAAAAATATAACACAAAGATCTACAAACAAACCACATTAAAGAGGCTGGACACACAATGTTAAGTTTCTATCAAAGGCATGACAAGTTTTCGGTGACTTTGTTGTGGTAAAAGTCAGAAGATGAATCACTTTGACAAGGTCCTAATGCTCAGGTGAATTCCCATTCAGCCTGATCTTTTTTTTCCTCTACTTTTAAATCGATTAATGGTGCGGACATTGAATCTGCTGCCTAATAAACAATGCAGGAGAGAGATTTAATCAATGAAGATGTTTTCTGGTGAAGTGCACCAAGTGGAGGAAGTCGACTTTACTTACTGTATATGTCATTATTGTTTATGTCACAAGGGGGGATTAGCGTTCTTCACCATCTTTAGACCTATTTAACCTTTTCATTTGCCTCCAGTTACCAATCAGTCAATGTTGAACTTAGTCACACACAGTTAAGGAAACTCTCATGTTTTTGAAAACCCAATGTTTAGGTACACATTATACAGTCAGATCCATAAATATTGGGACATCGACACAATTCTAATCTTTTTGTCTCTATACACCACCACAATGGATTTTAAATGAAACAAACAAGATGTGCTTTAAGGCCCCTTTCACACTGGGGCGTTATTACAGCGGTAAAGCGCTAAAATTACCGCTGCAGTAACGCTCTAAATATTATTTTCATGCATCTCTATGGATGCTTTCAGACTGAGGCGTTGCGCTAGCGCAGCGCTGAAGAAAATCATGCAAGCATGATTTTTCAGGAATGTAGGGAGCGGTGTATTCACTGCTCCTCCACCACTCCTGCCATTAAATTGAATGGGCAGTGCTCCCGTAGCGGCTGTACACCGCTCCGGGAGCGCCGAGCGCCGGCACTTTTAACCCCTGTTTAACCCGTTGTGGGGGGTTAAAAGTGCCGTGCTGCCCCCCGAATAGCGGCGCCATAGCGCTACTATTACAGCGGTAGATCGCCGCTAAATTAGCGGCGGTTTACCGCTGAAGCTCGGGCGGTCCCAGTGTGAAAGGGGCCTAACTGCAGACTTTCAGCTTTAATTTGAGGGTATTTACATCCAAATCAGGTGAACGGTGTAGGAATTACAACAGTTTGTATATGTGCCTTCCACTTTTTAACCACTTCAGTCAGGGGCTGTTTTTTGGGTTCGTTGTTTACAAGTTAAAATAATTTTTTTTGCTATAAAATTACTTAGAACCCACAAACCTTATATATATTTTTTTTCTAACACCCTAGAGAATAAAATGGCGGTCATTGCAAAACTTTATGTCACACTGTATTTGCGCAGCAGTCTTCCAAGCGTGCTTTTTTTTTAATAAATTCAGTTTTTCTAGTTAAAAAAATAAGAAAACAGTAAAGTTAGGCCAATTTTTTTCCATATTGTGAAAGATAATGTTACGCCGAGTAAAATGATACCCAACATGTCATGCTTCAAAATTGCGTCCGCTTGCGGAATGGCGACAAACTTTGCAGCTTAAAAATCTCCATTGGCAACGTTTAAACAATTCTAGAGGTTAGCAGTTTTGAGCTACAGAGGAGGTCTAGTGACAGAATTGTTGCTCTCGCTCTAACGATTGCGGCGATACCTCACATGTGTGGTTTGCACACCGTTTTCATATGTGGGCGGGACTTAAGTATGCGTTCGCTTCTGCACGCGAGCTCGCAAGGATGGATGGCTTTAAATTTTTTTTTTTGTAAATTATTTATTTTAATTTTTACATTTTATTTTAACACTGTTCTTTTTTTTTTTTTTTAAAAGATCACTTTTATTCCTATTACAAGAAATGTAAACATTCCTTGTAATAGAAAAAAGCATGACAGGTCCTCTTAAATATGAGATCTGGGGTCAAAAAGTCCTCAGATCTCATATTTACACTAAAATGCAAAAAAAAAAAAAATCTGAAAAAAATAACAGCCCAAAAAAAAAAAACGGGCCCTTTAAGACCGTTGGGTGGACGTGACTTCTGACGTAATTTCCGCCCTGCCGTACTATGGAGCCGAGTGAGCTGCTTCAGCTGCTCACTCGGCTCTTGGACACTGGGGGGGACAGATCGGATCATCTCCTGCCGGCGGGTCCGGTAAGCGGCGGAGATGACGGAAAGCAGCGGGGGGGCACCTCTCCCGCCACTGATAAAAGTGATCTTGCGGCGAATCCGCTGCTATGACCACTTTTATGTTGTTCAGAATCGCCGCCACTAAAAAACAATATCTGAATGGTGCCTGCAGCTGCAGGCACCATTCAGATATCACTTCTCAAAGGTAGTGAAGTCATATGACGTCCACCCAACGAGAAGTGGTTAAGGGACCAAAAGTAATGGGACAGATTAAAAATCATAAATCAAACTTTCACTTTTTAATACTTGGTTGCAAATCCTTTGCAGTCAATTACAGCCTGAAGTCTGGAATGCATAGACATCACCGGACGTTGGGTTTCATCCCTGGTGATGCTCTGCCAGGCCTCTACTGCAACTGTCTTCAGTTCATTGTCCATCTGCACTGTGAAGCGCCGTCCAATGAGTTCTGAAGCATTTGGCTGAATATGAGCAGATTATATTGACCGAAACACTTCAGAATTCATCCTGCTGCTTTTGTCAGCAGTCACATCATCAATAAATACAAGAGAACCAGTTCCATTGGCAGCCATACATGCCCACACCATGACACTACCACCACCATGCTTCATTGATGAGGTGGTATGCGGTGGTGTATAGAGCCAAAAATATTAGAATTGTGTCGATGTCCCAATATTTATGGACCTGCCTGTAGATAATAATAGCGATAAACAGCAATCAGTGCTTGATAGAAGGGAAATCCACTGTTTGAACCAAATATACAATTAAGGCCTTTTGTATCAGAAGTGACTCACAAACTTTGTTTCATTTCAAATCCATTGTGGTGGTGTATAGAGCCAAAAAGATTAGAATTGTGTCGATGTCACAATATTTATTGACCTGACTGTATATATTTTACAATGTGTATAGGATAGGCAGCACAGCGGCTCAGGGATTAGCACTTCTGCTTGCATCACTGGGGTTCTCAGTTTGAGCCTGATCAAATAAGTATTTGATCCCCTGCAGATTTTGCTCACTTAAAAAGTAATAAAGGGTCTATCATTTTTATCATAGACAGAATATCAACCAAAAATCCAGAAAAACACATAAAAATGTTATACACTGAGTTGCAGTTCAGTGAGTAAAATAAGTATTTGATCCCCAAGAAAAACATGACTTAGTATTTGGTGGAGAAACCCTTGTTGGCAAGCACAGAGGTAGGATGTTTCTTGTAGTTGGTTACCAGGTTTGCACACATCTCAGGAGGGATTTTGGTCCACTCTACTTTACAGATCTTCTCTAAGTCCTTAAGGTTTCTTGGCTGTCACTTGGCAACTTGAAGTTTCAGCTCCCTCCATACATTTTCTATAGGATTAAGGTCAATCCGTGACCTTTTTTTTTTTAATTTATAAAAGGTTTTTATTGTGTCACCTAATAACATGTACAGTACAAGGACAATAAAGCAGGCCAAAATAGCTCTTCAATTCACAACGTTACATTATATAGAAGTATTTTAAAGAGAAAGGTAACAGGCCATGTTACACCATTATTACATAGAATGAAGCGCATTGTTTGCATCCGTACTAATATACCGAACTGTATCTGTACGTATGTAAACTAGATTGGTAACAGATTAGTGACAGCAACATGAATGCAGGAGTCAAACTGACATAAGTAGACTTACATCCTTCCAACGGGAAGGTAAAACCAACACAACACCATGGAATACCCACTACCGCGACTTTAATAGTTAGATCATCTAGGGTCCTGCTTGAATTATTAGCCATTGAGATGAAGAAACAGTCGTACTCCGGTTATTTGCTCCCACATCACAAACCCGGGGCTGCAAATACCATAACTGCCGCCATCCACGTTGTCAGAGAGCACAAGGGGATTACATCTGGAGCAGTCTATCTAGTACTAACTGAGGCAGTGCCAAGCCTGGTGTGTCCAGCCATGGCTGCCAAATCCTTTGGAATTTGTTGGGGGCCTTCCTATGTTGGTATGTTAACTTTTCTCTAATGAGGGTTGCATTTACCTGTTCAATCCCCTGCGATCTATCTGACGAGGTCTACATTAGGGGAACACGAGAGACTGTTGCACCTACCGCCGTCAATACCATAAACGTCGGGGCCCAAACACTACACCCTCGTTTATTGGCCTCATGCTGACAAAGAAGTAGAGTTACCGATTATTAAGTTCGTCCTGGGATCTACTAGATTGATAATTTCAGCGCCATCACCCATAAGGTACCACAACACAACCAAAATGGAAGGGCAACCTTCCTACATTCAGATGAATACAGTCAAACTGAGGACGTAAGTACAACGACAGTGATTA
>BLSH010552110.1:1917773-1936011 GCA_018402905.1 Glandirana rugosa | reverse complement strand
GATTTTAATTTATTTTCCCTATCCCCATTTATTTGTAGGGCACTTGCCCTAGTTTGAAGATGATTTTAGAACAGTTATATGGCTTCTACCGTTAATTAATACTTTTCAGACACAGTTTGAAGATGAACCACATTCATCTCCATTTTTGCATTTTTTATGTTTTTATTTTTTTAAAAATATTTAAAGTTATTTCCCTGTCCCCATTTTTTTGTAGGGCACTTGCCCTACCCTTACCCCCATTTTACTTCCTTTTGCAGCCCTCTGGGGCTTTCCAGGACTTTCCTACAGCCATTTTTGTGCCTAAAAGTTCGGGTCCCCATTGATTTCAATGGGGTTCGTTGTCCGTGCGATCGTTCGGGTTCCGTCCGGACCCGGACCCGGACTTTGTCCCGAAGTTCGGACGGACCAGCAGAACCCGAACTTCCAGGTGTTCGCTCAACTCTACTTGTGACCACTTCCCTCCTGATCCTTTAATTTAGAAAATTTGAGGGGATAGTTGAAAAATTGTTGGCCGAACAGCGGCTGCATCCAATAAGGTGCAGCCACTGGTCAGGTAACATGATGGTTGGCACCAGAGGCCATTAGAATACATTAGCCAGTGGGAGATTCATGATGCAATGCATAGAATGATAGGGTGGAATCTGTTAGATTCTTCCCATTCAGCCCGCAGGCTGAATGAAAAAAGTCTAATTGGCATCCAGCTTAAAGTAGCATTAGCATTAACGTCAGCATTTTTTTAGCTTAACACATTGAGCACAATAAAATAAACATTCAATAGTAAACTATTTGTTAAAATTCTTACCTCAGCACTTTCAGTTTACAACTTTCAGTGTTGTTGACTCCTAATTTCTCAGCCCTGCTTCCCTAAACTTCCAGTCCCCAGTCAGTATGTTAGCATGGAAAAGGGAGGGAGAGGAGGAGGGAGGACCAGAGAAGTGTCTTGCCATCCTAGGCTATGGGTCTGTATGTTTCTATTGATGCACATAGTGCAGGGACACAACTCTAGTCCCTGCATGCAAGGATGGCTCCATAGAGAGAGGAACCACACTGACATGGTTTCAGGGCACTAGTTTGGACTGGAACATAGACAAGGGTTAAAAGTTAAAGAAGCGGAATACTCTGTAAGTGATTTAATCAGCTGCTGAAAGTGATTAAAAAACTTGGGAGTTTAAACTCACATACAGTAATTGCCTAATTATGGCATTCCCAAGGTACCTAAGAGAAAGAGGAGATGGGTCCCTCCTCTGCATTGCTGAGATCTTCTCAGAACAGAGAGTTTTCATGAAACCCACCACCTGCTGGCTGTAAATGGTAAATAAGAAATGCTTATACACTATTTCCTATTTACCTGATTTTTATGTTAATAATATACAAATAAAAATATATTTAAAAAAATAGAAAAGTATATCCTTTCTATCCTTTCCCTTTAAGAAAATAAAAGCAGATAAATAATCCACAGACAATGTTTGCCCAGAGTGAATTCTTTTAAACCATGTACAGTCAAGTGAACCTCACCAACTGGGTAAGTACTTGTCCTGAAACTAATAGCTGAAATTGCACTTTCACATGAGAGCTTTTGCAGAAGTCACATTCCACATTCCAACTGGAAAGCAATGGGAACAGACTGTATAGCATCTGTGTGATTGTGGTGTAGAGCATTCCAGTTGTTCTCTGTTTGGAACTATGTTAGCAGCTTCTGCAGACACTCATCTAGAGGAGTTCTTTGCTTTTTTTCTCTGCAGTTTTACAACCTTAATAGTTTACACTAGGCCTCGAATATCTGTGTCTGAAGAAAGGACCCATAGCAACTACTCAGATTTTCACTTTCATGCTCCAAGTAGCATAGTGCAAAATGTAATCAAGAACTTGGCTGGCTGCTGTGACCCTGCTTTCTAAAAATGCTACTTTTCTTCAGTAGTTTTTGAGGTGGTGACCTAGAAGAAATATATAGATCAGTAGTGCTGATAACACTCCAACCTACTTGCTGCATACTTGTACCAGATCTGATATACTATTGAATTATTGGAGCCAAACACATCTAGGCAACTAGAAAGGTAGTAATGGTAGCTTACATTTGCCCCATAAAGCAAAGCTAGTCAAAGTAACAGATTCTATTATAACCACCTCCATTGCTATTCTACATGCCCTGCATTTCCTTACTTCCCAGTAAACCAACTGAAGCCCTTGGAAATAGCAGGCATTTCCATGTATATAGAAGCATGTGAACTTCTTCCCTACCATTTATTATGCAGTACATGACACCTGAATAGCCAATCACCAGACCAAAGCACTGTCACTTGGGGGCAGCTGTAATCACCAATCAAAATGGAACTTACCATAGGTGTTCAAAGTAGGGTTGTAATGGGCGACCAAGATGGCAGTGTAATGCATGGAAGGCGTGTATTAATAGCAGAGAAGGTAGGAACCTGTTGCTTTGATTGGGCCCAGTGGCTGGTTCACAATAATTGAGGTGCCCTTTAAACATACTTCATGCAGCTGTTGACGTCCTATAGGAAATCCATGGTAAGAACTACCAAAACAAGGACAGCCAGCTGTGCCTTATGAAGCCAAGTTTGGCAGCTCAGTACCATTAACATAGGCTGTATTACAGGGGCCATAGGTCATTCCAACAGCCATGAATTAGATACAAAACAAACAAGAGATAAAGCACTGACATCCTGACAATCAGGAATTAGATTTAAGCTCCTACCCTTCCAGGACATTGTGATACATTGTTACATTTTCTCTCAAAAAAGAGTTACCCGTGGAGACAACCTGTGGTAGAAAGAAGTAGTTCATGCTACCATGGGGTTGTTATAATAGAGTAGAATTAGCTGGATTCATATTTGACCCAAATCCTCCTTGTAAACTCTAACGAGCAGGGCCCTCTGATCCCTCCTGTATTGATTTGTATTGTAACTGTACTGTCTGTCCCCATGTTGTAAAGTGCTGTGCAAACTGTTATAAATCCTATGTATAACAAAAAGTGCAGCGCAAAAATGATGTAAACAGATTGGAATACATCAAAGTATAACACTAAAAAACTCTTTCTGAAAGAGAGCATAAAAGTTCACGAATAAACAAAATGTCCCGGTTTTAAATAGCAGGAGGAGATCCGTGTGTGAGTGGAGAAAATTGCGCCAAAAAGTGTCCCCTTCACCAGCAGACTAATCGCTTCACTCACCTCAGAATATTGACCCCTGGATTACCAGGCGGGGGCGAGGCTGCTGTCTAATGTCACTGGTGTGCCATGCTGAGTCCTACAATGAGATGCATGTCAGTTTGCTCAAAGCATTGTTTTATCCTATCAAATGAGAGTGCAATATCTATTTAATAAACTGCTTTTATTGATTTAATACTCAGTGAGTACTTAGATCTTGATTTATATTTTATTGTGGGGACTTGTTCCTGTTTTACGGAGAGTGTATGCAAGCGTCCTGGACCGTGGAGGGTAGCCTGACCCGGGCAAGTGGGTACAAGCGTGTGTGACCGCCTGTTAATCCAGGGGTCAATATTCTGAGGTGAGCGAAGCGATTAGTCTGCTGGTGAAGGGGACACTTTTTGGTGCAGTTTTCTCCACTCACACACAGATCTCCTCCTGTTCTTAAAACCGGGACGTTTTATTTATTCATGAACTTTTATACTCTCTTTCAGAAAGAGTTTTTTCGTGTTATACTTTGATGTATTCCAATCTGTTTACATAATTTTTGCGCTGCACTTTTTGTTATACATATGTTTTTATGTGATCTTGTGGATTCCTTTGTGTGCTAGCAGCATTGTTTTTAGGGACATTTTTATATTTGTGCTGATTTCTTTCACTTTCATTTGCTATATAAATCCTGTATTATAATAATAATAATCTTCCCGATTCATAAAGGCTGATTTACTAAAGGATTTAAGAACGTTCACACAATACATTTTGTGAATATTCACTCCAAATATTCAATCATGTGCAGTTAAAGATAAATACATTTAAAGGGATTTTCTTTTCACATTATTGATAATCATAATTAAACTGAATAGTAATTGAAGTTAATCTTCAAACATTTTATTACTTGAACATTCTCAAATCCTTTAGTAAATCAGCCTCACAGACTCAAATAGCAATTTCACACTAAAAATTTCCAACCTTCATCTTAAAAGATATGGGCCACCATGAAATGGTTTCAGTAAACGTAGAAGGGTACAATCACCCATTTTAAACACCATAATTCTTAGGTGTACTCCACCCTGGCAAGTTGCCCTAATTATGAAAAATTAAGCCATCTGTATTTTACTGCAGCAAGCAATCACACTGAAACATGTGCTCTAATCTAAATGAAGGACTCTAGTCAACAAGGGGCAATAGAGGCACCTGTTTCAAACATATCAATAAATGAGACCCAGGGACATTCACTGCGTTCTGCATTCCCTGCAAAGTGAAGGAAAAGAAAAAAATCCAACAAGTGAGGTGACCCCCTCAAAATGGCCATAGAAGTATTACTGCTGGAGTTGCAGAGAAATACAAGATGCTTGTGGGGGATTTAACTTGGCAGTATACACCCATAGCTGAAATACGAGTTATGGGTGTTCTAACCCTTTAATTACATCTGCATGATGCATATCTAGAATGATTTACCATGAAAAAAGGCTTTAGAACATTATTATTTGGTGTTTCTGACATCAGTTTAACCTCTCTCCACATATTACCGTTTCTGATTTTCTTTTAATAAATGTTGGAAAATTATGTGTAATAGAATATCCAGCACAATGTAATCACTGATGAGGAAGGTGTGGCACATGTGGGGGAATTTTCACAAAGGCCTCCATGTCATTAATAGGATAGGTCAGGTGGGCAGAGAAGGGTGAGTGAGCGGCAATCAGACAATATACATGCTAATAATTACTGTGCTACACTTAAATTACAGAATACTTAAATTACGTCAGAGGATGGCAACCTCTCCTTCTTTAGTTGCATGACTACAGATCTCAGTATGACCTATCAGCCTTAACCACTTCAGCCCCGGAAGGATTTCACACTTTAGGATCAGAGCACTTTTTGCGATTCGGCACTGCGTCGCTTTAACTGATAATTGCGCGGTCGTGCGACGTTGTACCCAAACTAAATGTGCATCCTTTTTGTCCCATAAATAGAGCTTTCTTTTGGTGGTATTTGATCCCTTCTGCGTTATTTCTGATCACAAGAGTGACAATTTTGCCAAAAAAAAACAAATTTCTTACTTTTTGCTAAAATCCAAATCCAAAAAAAATATAAAAAAACATTTTTTTTTCATCGGTTTTTGCCGATTTATATTCTTTCTCATATTTGTGATAAAAAAAATCGCAATCGGCGTTTATTGATTGGTTTGCGCAAAAATGGCAGAGTTTACGGACGATGAGAATTAATTTCTGGGGTTTTTATTTATTTTTTTTTTTTTACTAGTAATGGCGGCGATCTGCGATTTTTAGCGGTACTGTGATATTGCAGCGGACATGTCGGACCATTTTGACACTTTTTTGGGACCATTGGCGTTTATACAGCGATCAGTGCTATAAAAATGCACTGATTACTGTGTAAATGCCATTGGCAGTGAAGGGTTAACCTGCAGGGGGCGCTGTAAGGGTTAACTGTGTTCCCTGGGTGTGTTCTAACTGTGTGTGGGCTGCCCTAGCTGGGGAAAGGGGATGATCACGGCTTCCATATACATGAAGCCTGTGATCATCGCCCTTCCCCCTTCAACAGAACGGAGATCCGTGTTTACATACACGGACCTCCGTTCTTTCACTGGGGGGGGGGGGGGGCATCGCGGGTAGCCGGCGGAGATCTCTCAGCCTCCGTCGTATGACGGCGTTTTGCGATATCGAGCCATCTTGACGCCGTCAACCTGCGGTTGACGGTCAGCAAGTGGTTAAGAACTATTTAGGTGATCATATCATGCTCTAAACAGTATTTCCATGTGCAATTCCCTTGCTTCTACTACGACTAGTTTTTTAGTCAGTCACTGTTGTCTGGACGCTATAGTGAATTTGATTCTGGGAGTATTTTCTCCCTCAGGGCTTTAGTAAATTCCATTTTCGCGCTAATTAGCGTGAATTTGTGATTCTGCGTGTTAAAATTTGTGCGAAGGAAGAATCGCGCTATAGTAAATGACCCCCTATGTGTCTCTGCCCCCTTTCCATCTCTGATCACTGACCCTTGGTTCCACCCCTACCCAGCTCCCAGTACGGCCCCTTTTAGAGAATTTAGAGTCAAGTATTATTTTTTAGTGCTAAGTAATTTGTATGGAATTTGGTAATGATAACAAGGAAAGCAATTAAATAGATCCCCTGCAGCCAGCAGCAATAGACCCCCCACCCAGCAACAATAGATGCTCAGCAGCAATAAAAGGTCTCCCAGCAGTCAGCCTCAATAGACTGTCCAGCAGCCAGCAACAGTAGACCCACACCTCCCTAAACAGTAGATCCCTTCCAGTTACAATTAGCCCCCCCCCCCCCCCCCAGATAGCAAGGCAAATTAATGTTGCTCCGTATCATTAATACATCTTTCTGTGTATTGTTTGAATTCAACTAAGATAAGGACCTGTAAATCCCACAAAATCAGCCTATTGCAGTCCACTGTATAGCAGCACAAAAACTGGGGGAGTGGCAGAATTTGAAGCTTATTAGGTAAGCTCCATGCTAATGCCCTAACAAGTAACATGCATTTAGGAAGTGTGAGTGAGCAGGAGGTTAGCTTATTGGTTGATTGCTGCTCTTCCACTGTCCAGTCACCAAGCTGGGGATGGGGAGATGATGCCAATATATTCCTTCTAGGCTGTATAACTTTAACATTGTGCAACAGGAAAAGTGGTGCCATTCACCTTGCTGTGCAGTCTGACATGGTATTTAGGAGCCTATCTAGGCATGTGGAATATAACTATATACTTTCCCCTTTCCTGTATTAGAATATTAGATTTGTAACCAATGGAATTAGACATTCTTAGTCTTCATAAATAGGCATTGTAGAATAATAACTGGTGAGTTATGGAGCAATTATAGAGAAAGATAGTGACAGATGGATAGTTTAATGATGTATGATGTTTGTTGCTGTTTATAATAAAATATATTGTTAGATTGCATGTGTAAGTTTATTGAGGTCTCCACATGTGTTTATGGATTTATCAAAGGTTCTTCTTTAGAAAGTCAGAAGATTGATTATCATCCTCTACAAACTACCATTTTTGGTAGCACAAAGCCTGTATCTTGCTCATAACTGTAAATAAGAATGGCAACACACTCAAAAAGTCTTTCTCCAAAGACGTGGGCTGCAACAAGAGGAAGCCGTTGGTGGTCTCCAAGAGACAGCTCATTATAAAAAATAACAGCAAGTAGGGGATTGAAACAAAAATAAACAAGTGGTCTGATTAGCTAAAGCTGAAGAGTAATGCTGTAATTTTCAAATCCCAGCTACCATGCAAATGAGGCTGCAAAATAACAGAAAAGGCATTTGTACTCACTCTTAGAAACTGTGGCCAGAAAAAAAAATAAAAAACCCTATATATGCCCATCCACCCTGTAATATTTCAGTATCCACCCTGGGAATTATGGGATCATTTTAATATTTTCCACAGAGATGTCTGTCTGGGCTTCAGTTAAAACAGTTGCAAACTTTTTCCTTCAACGTGATATTACAATGCTATAGCCTGAAGCAATATTCCAGAATTATTATTACTTTGCTATTAATATGCTGTCAGTGTGCCCATAAGCATAGCATAATAATATATATTTAGAGGGAAATTCCTGGCATTATTAATGCATAGTGACTAAACAGCAATAGTATGTATTTGCATTCCACGTCCACGTGACCCATTCTACAAGTAATACTTTGGAAAAAAACATGCAAAAATTGCCAGGTTTCAAAGTTATATAATTAAATGCTATTTATTAATTAAAAAATAATAAAACTAAGTTCCCATGAGAGATGAGGTGCATTCCAATGTTATCATGCATTACGAATTTGCTACACTGAGTTAATCAGAGATTGGCATAGCACGTTGTGTTTTGGTACAATACCTTTTTTATTTGAAGAATAGTTACAATAATGGGATCATAGGAAGTCCAGGATTTTAGGCTTATAGACATATAGGGGTTGATTTACTAAAACTGAAGAGTCAAAAATCGGGTGGAGCTCTACATAGAAACCAATCAGCTCCCAGGTTTTATTGTCAAAGCTTAACCACTTGACCACTGGGCACTTAAACCCCCTTAACAATCAGACCAATTTTCAGTTTTCAGTGCTCTCACATTTTGAATGACAATTACTCAGTCATGCAAAACTGCACCCATATGAATTTTGTGTCCTTTTTTTCACATAAATAGAGCTTTCTTTTGGTGGTATTTATTCACCGCTGGGTTTTTTATTTTTTGCGCTATAAATGAAAAAAGACCAAAAATTTGGTAAAAAACGCATTTTTCAAATTAGTAATTTTTCTTCATAGATTTTGACCAGAATTTATACTACTATATATCTTTGGTAAAAATAACCCGAATAAGTGTATATTATTTGGTGTTTGTGAAGGTTATAGAGTGTACAAGCTACGGTGCCAATCACTGAAAATTGATCACATCTGATGTATTGACATTTCTGGAGACCTTAACAAGGCAGGAAAGTACAAATACCCCCCCCCCCCCCCAAATGACCCATTTTTGGAAGGTAGACATTCCAAAATATTTAGTAAGAAGCATGATGAGTTTTTTGAAGTTGCCATTTTTTCCCACAATTCTTTGCAAAATTAAGATTTTTTTCACAAAATTGTCATATTAACAGGTCATTTCTCACACACAGCATATGCATATCACAAATTACACCCCAAAATACATTCTACTATTCCTCCTGAGTATGGCAATACCACATGTGTGAGACTTTAACACAGCTTGGCCACATACAGAGGCCCAACATGCAGGGAGCATCATCAGGCATTCTAGGGATATAAAGGACACATATACTTTCCTGACTACCTCCTGCACTTTTGAAGGTCCTGGAGCACTAGGACAATGGAAACGCCCAAAAAATGACCCCATTTTGGAAAGTAAACACCCCAACATTTAATCTATGAGGCACAATGAGTCTTTTGAACATGTAATTTTTTTCCACAAGTTTTTGGAAAATGTGGAAAGAAAATGAAAACGCATTTTTTTTTTTACAAAAAGTTGTCCATTTATATAATATGTCTAACACATAACATGTACATAGCAAAAATTACACCCCAAAATATTTTCTACTACTCCTCCTGAGTATGGCAATACCACATGTGTGAGACTTTTCCACAGCCTGGTCACATACAGAGGCCCAACATGCAGGGAGCACTTTCAGGTGTTCCAGGGGCAAACATTTCAAATCTAATTTGACTACCTATTACACTAGTGTGAGGCACTGTAGTGGCATGGATGGGCACTGTAGTGCCACGGATGGGCACTGTAGTGGCATGAATGGGCACTGTAGTGGCAGTGATGGGCACTGTAGTGGCATGAATGTGGCACTGATGAGAACTGATGTGGCATGGATGAGCATGAATGAAGCATAAATGAGTCGTGGATGGGGATGGTTGAGCACGGATGGGGATGGCTGAGTATAGATGGGGATGGATGAGCATGGATGGGGATGACTTAGAATGGATGAGGATGACTGAGCATGGATGGGATGGCTGAGCACAGATGGGGATGACTGAGCATGGATGGGGATGACTGAGCACAGATGGGGATGACTTAAAATGGATGGGGATGACTGAGCACGGATGGGGATTGGGCGTTTACCGCAATCCGTGAATCACAGGGCCCTTCGTACCCGGCGGTCCAGGATATTCGCGGGAGCACGCCCCAGGGGGCACGCGGAATGCATGTTCCTGGGAGGACATCACTGTATGCCCTCCCAGAATTACGCAACCGCCCTGTAGACATCAATTGACTATAGGGCGGTTGTTAAGTGGTTAATTGAACAAGCTGAATTTAGAAGTTGATTGGCTACCATGCACAGCTGCACCAGATTTTACACTCTCCAGTTTTAGTAAATCAACCCCATAGTGCATTTTCAGTAATTAGGTTAGAATCTTTTTGTTGCCCACAGGTAATTATCCAATAATCCAATTCCTAGTGTTTTGCTAAGTTGACTGTGGATGTTGAACATTAAAGAGAAAAGCTTTTATGATGTATGAATAGAATACCCAAAACTTTTTTAGTTTTGGATAAAGTGGGGTAGGGTTGCACTCATGCCAGGTTATTTTATGTTGTCCATGTGCCACTGGGGAAATATCTCTACACTTCCAGTCCCAAAAATGCAACAGAAAGATAAAATACATCTAGCAATGAGAGTAAAATTCCCATCTTTGACAGTTCTGGTCCTGGGGAAAACCCTAAAATTTAGAATTTCTCTTCACTTTCTGTTGTGATGGCAATGGTCACCAGCACAAATACAGGGGTAAAACTCCCTAATGGGGACACAGACAATAATAAAAACATAACATATGGCATAGCCCTAACCCACGCTATCCAAAACCAGAAAAAAAAAATGTTTTTTCCTAGAGATACACTTTAACTGTATGCAATTAGAAATGAACATTCAGTGCTCAAGTGAAAAAAAGGATACAATCTTGCTGCAGGGAAACTTAGAAATATGCTCTTTCCAGGTAACAGTTATTTTTTGTAATTGTGATTATAATAGACAGTATTCTCAGCTTCATTACTTGCTAATGCACAGAATCTATGGCTTTGCTGTTTCCTCTGAACTCGGAATCTGTATGAAATACTATAGAATAAACCATAAGCACACAAGCATGTGGCACATTCCTATGAAATGCTAAAATGTTAAATTCAAGGAGGAGAGGGGAGTTGTATTGTTGAAAAATAAGAAATGCAAACTTGAATATAGGGCCAGTTCACACCATAGAAATGCAGTCCAGATGCGTTCCAGGTGCTTTTTTGCATGCACGTTTTTGACACATTTTTGAGTGCATTTTTCCCCCCTCTTTTTTTTTAACCTTAAGGGCGTGTTTCGGTGCGTTTTTTATGCTTTCCAGTCTGCTTTTGGTACATTCTGGTGCATTTTTACACTTTCCGGTGCATTTCTGGTACGTTCCGGTGTGTTTTTGATATGTTGTACTGCGTTCCAGTACAGTTCAGTGCAGAAAAAATGCAGGATGTTCTACTTTTTTTTCTGGAACTGGAACACATTGAAACTGACCGCACTGGTGTGAACTATGCCATCGAAAACCATATGACCTACTTTCCATGCGTTTTTGACGCATAAAAAAACACACTGGACCGCATGTGGTATGAACTGACCCATAAAGTAATAACATATTTAGATAATAATAGGGATAAAAAGCAATCAGTGCTTGATAGAAGGGAGATCCACTGTTTGAACCATATATACAATTAAGGCCTTTTGTATCAGAAGTGACTTACAACTGGAGAATTTTAAAAGAGGACTCTGTAATGGTAACAGGTACTGGGCCCCTCACAAACTGTATGAAAGGGCAAGGACGCGATGTTGTTCAGAATTCAGCCATGAAAGTTTGCAACACAAGTTGGTGAATAGCAACGGTGGCCCCATTTTTCATCATCTCGCTCCTCCTTCAGTTCATACAATACAACTGTTAGCCTATGCCAGAACCTCCTTATCACATCCTTGAGAGGACAGGTGCAGTCCCTCTCATGCCTATTAGCCAAATCCACACTTCAGTCTAGCAACCCTAATAAAAATGTGAGACTCAGCAAGCATGAGTAACTATCATTTTAACAGATACCCCGTCGTAAATAGGTCAGCCAGGGGAATGGCCAATACACATTCCTGATTAACTGGTTATTAGCAAAGACTATAAAACTTCAATACATTTCAAATTTTCTGAAATACTGACAGTACTGCTAGAATAAGGACATATTTACATCCATCGTTAATTTGTAACGTTTTAAGTTCAAGCACCCCTATATTGGACAATATGGGGAGCCAACGAGACACGTTAACCATCCATTAGACATCCAAAGCTTGTCACATTTATATCCATTTCAAAGCTAATTCCATGGTAGACAATAATATGCATATTAGCAGCCTGTAACGTGTAAGTACTCAAAGATGTTATATCCTATAGAAAACTGAATCTGTGGCATGATCGTAAACACAGAGGCTTCCTATGGCCACCCCTCAACCCCTTGATTGGACAGATCATTTCTGACAACACCTCCCTCACCAACAAGGAAAGAGGACTGCCCCTGAAGTTGTCAGCTCTCGTGTACCATGAAACGAAGGAAGATCTGTCAAGTTATGGGAGCTAATTTAGCACCTTGCTCATTGACTGAAGTCTGCTGAAACCAGGGCTTGCAAGTATTTTCATTTTTCACCCCTTTGTGTTGCTGTTGCTTGTTGTCTCTTTGTTTATTTGTAATACCTTTTTTTGTAAATATTTTATTTGCACCATTTTGACCTTTTCATTATTAAACCATATTTTGAAAAGTGTTAAAACTGTCTCTAATGCACTAATGCAAACTCAAAGAATCCCTGTTTCTTGAAGAGCACTTCTGTAGTGTAAATCTCTGAATATACCTGCCATGCTGGTGACAGCATGTGTTTCAGACATGTATTCTAAAATCATTAGTTGCTATTGCTAATCTTGTGAAATGTAGCACTTCTTTATCTAAGTAGTTGGTGGTGGCAGTTTAAAGAGTTAATAGCTTAGTTAACTTAATCTACTGACAATCCCTCTCAGTCTGCTGGCACCTAGATTGTGGTCCCGAGAGCTGGAAAATCTTTGTGCAAGGTGAGGCTGAGAGTGTCATTGCTGCGAATCAGTGACAGCGCGATGTGAGGTTGACCAGCTAGTTATCACAAGTTGGTGATAAGGGTCATATTCGGCCTGTGTTTGTCACAGACCCTATTCTAAATAAATGTCTCCCTGACAAACCCACAGTCATCTATATGAAATTGTGGCACCTGAGAAGCCTGATAGCCCCTGGTAGAGTAAGAATCTTTCTAGAGAAAAGGCAAAGCCTTTTGGTTTCTTTTTGGACCAAAACAGTATTTGCAGATGTGGAGTGAAGAACTATGGGGCTTGGCAATATATGTGGCATAGAAAAAAAAAAGGTTGTGGTTGGATCAGATGGTAGGACATTACAATCAATCATCAATATCAACCATTTTTTTAATTGTGGGACCCAATTTGTAGAGCATGGGAGGATTTGCCCATGTGGACTTATATATGTTGGCATGACATCTCTCCCCCTCAGAGTTCACTTTGTCAAACATAAGAGAAACATAATAGTTGATATCACCAACAATACAGTTCCCAGACATTTTACAGAAAGAGATGGTGACAGTCCAGAAGGTCTGAAACGTTTTGAAGTGATAACAGAAAGTGCCTACCTGGTACAAAAATATAAAATGGTGTGACAACAAGAAACCCATTGGATTTATAATTTACATAGTTTAGCCCCACTGGGGTTCAAAGAGGAGTTTCCATTTAATGAGGGTGTTGTTACTATTTTTTTTTTTCTTACTTTCCTGAATGGCTGTCTTCCAGCGCGGTGAAGGTTAATAGCAGTGGGGGAGATCCTGATATTCAACAGCTTCCATTCACAGAACATGATGCATTTTCATTTAGGGGTGTACTCACTTTTGTGGCCAGCAGTTTAGACATTAATGGCTGTGTGTTGAGTTATTTTGAGGGGACAGCAAATTTACACTGTTATACAAGCTGTACACTCACTACTTTACATTGTAGCAAAATGTAATTTCTTCCGTTTTGTCACATTAAAAGATATAATAAAATATTTACAAAAATGTGAGGGGTGTACTCACTTTTGTGAGATGCTGTATATTTGTAGCACTTACCCACTAATGCTTGGGTCCCCCTGTTCCTGTAGCGACCCACTAGGCAGTTCCACACTCTATGACACACCAAGGCTGAAGGAATGATTGTTTATTTGGGCAACGGGCCTAGCAGAAGTACGACAACAGCAACAATAGTAATAAACAGTGGCAAAACAGAGGCAATAAAAAATACATACAATGGCCAATCTTACAGATGCGTTAATATCAATTAACCCAATCAACCCAACTTCCAGATGTTTATCATGTAAAAATAATTTGTAAGTCACAAAATATATATTTAGTTAATTATATATTGGTGATATCGCTTATCTTACTTGGAACTGCTGGCTGTGATGGTAAGACTCTGCTAAATATAAGTAAGAATAAGTTTTATTGTTTGTTGCTAATATTGGTTCAAGGTAAATCCTTCATATTTTATGTGCAGACTTGCCCAGGAAAATGTTTTAAAACCAAAATACACTATATGATCCTTCAACTATGCTCAACAGGCTTAGAAGGACCAATAAGGATGCTTTTATATAAGCCAGCCTCCTCACTATAAAAGGAGGCACAGAACAGCCATAATGTAAGTGATTTGGAAGATGCTGCAAGAAAAGCTGACAAACTGCAAAGGGAGAGATTATGGTCAGTGAAAAAAACGGTATTTTAATTCTGATTGCTAGTTCTTATGGCAATCAAGCACTTTGCTGCCTTGTTCTTATTATGGGGGTCTTTTTGTCCATGATTTTTAGTTTGTACTTTATTTTGAGGTCAGTAGTCACTTTTAGCTTCTGTCTTGTCCATTGCATTTTTTTTGCTGCCCCTAAAAAAGTGGGCTTTTGTTTCAGTGGGTATTTTGGAGTTTATTTGGGTAAGTGCTGGTGAAGCTAAGTTTGTCCAGGAAATGTACACCTGGACTGTATAGCGTGTGGTTTGAGTCATACACAATATTAATTTTTAGATACATTTTATTTATTTATTTATTCTTATTAGGTCCATATTTTAAGCAGGAAGTAGTATTATTGTAAGGTTATTATTACTGTTTTTTTTTTAAAGTGACATTTTGCAATAGAAAAAAAACAAACAATCATACTTACCTAGATGGCTGCAGCACCAATCCCAGATGCAGCTGTACCCCGCCACCTCTCTACACCGAGAAATGAGCTATCAAAAAACACCAATCGCTCACTTCTCAGTCTACAGAGAGCACATGAGCAAGAGAGCAGTTACCGCCTCTCTGCTCTGCCCCTCCGGTGCTCACTGGAGAGCAGGGTTGTGGAGGGGGCGGGAGCAGATAAGGCTGAGCCAGCTGCTGGTCCAGGCATCTCGGTGGATCCCATCTGTGAAGTCGCTAAGTGATGTCAGCCAATAGTGGGCTCAGCCCGGTGTTGGCTGAAAATAGGTCACTGGAGTGCAGAACTAAGTGCGCTCCTGTGATCCATAGGAGAAGTAGGGCCAAAAGAGCTTTGGCTCTACTTCTCCTTTAACCCAAACTGAAATGTTTTATCATTCAGATTCTCACATTTTATACATCCAGTATTATTGACTACTGGGTATTTGGTTTTACCTATGACCCTTATAAGGAGATATTGTATTGATATGTATTTATATGGTGATGTTCTTATGTTTTTTTCTAGCACTAATGAAATGGGTGGTTTTGGAACCATGAAATTAATTGGCTACTCTTTTGAATGTCCCCTGACCTTCATAGAATAAAGTTCTTCAATTTACATTTCTGTTAGATTTTATTTTCTGTTTGTGCACATGTTTCTCTCACTTCTCTGTCTGTGAAATAGTTTTCACCAGAACAGGAAGTGAGGGAAAACCTTGAGCCCTGAATATTATAAAACCCCCCCAAAAAAACAAAAGGAGTTACAATTCCTACCTATTTTATTCAAAATTATACAAAAAAAAGTATTGATGTTTTTGGCTTGATATACACTCTAAAGTAGACCTTCTTCTTTCTTCTTTAAACAGTATTGCTTCTTTCCCACATCCTTTGAAAAATTGCCGATACTAATATTTTTGGGGCAGTTATTTTCTGGAGGAGGAGCTTGGCCTGAGCTTCCACCATTTTTTGCCTAAAGCATCCTGGAATACTCACATCATGCATCAGGAGGCTTTGAGTCAATCTAGGACACATTGTGCATGTGCAGTTAAAGAGGAACTGCAGTCTGCCCACATAATTTGTAATAAAAACATCTTTGCCATTCTGAAGCTTCCCCCCAACCACTTGCATATTATTTTATATATACTGTGATTCTGTACTTGCCAAATATTCTGCAGAAATCTACCTCCACTGATTTACACAGACACACAGAGGCACACCTCCAGCTCTGCAGCTCTCATTGGTTCTCTTATGATAGGGTGACCAGACGTCCCCAGTTTCAGGGGACAGTCCCCAGATTGAGGACACTGTCCCCGGAGCCATTCTGTCCCTGGATTTGTCCCTGGATTGCAAGGCAGGTGCTGAAGCAGAGGGGGGCAGTCCACACACTGGGGGGTTTCAGGCTGGTGTCGCCCGCTGTGTCAGATTTAATTTGAATCGCCGGGTGCAGCCATCACATAAAGTCCTGCCTCCTGGTATGGCTCCTTTGACAGACAGTACACTGTCCAGTGCCGGGGCAAGTGCTGTCTATCATAGGTGGGAGCCGATCCAGCAATTCAAATGAAAGCTGACACAGCGGGCAATTCCAGCCTGTATAATGATCTGGTCGGCTCTCCTCTTCCTCTCCTCTCTAATCCCCATGCACAGGTGAAGCTACATTGCTGGGCACAGGTGGGGCTGCATTCCTGGGTACAGATGAGGCTGCATTGCTGGGCACAGGTGGGACTGCATTCCTGGGCATAGGTGAGGCTGCATTGCTGGGTGCAGGTGGGGCTGCATTCCTGGGCACTGGCGGAGCTGAATTCCTGGGCACAGATGAGGCTGCATTCCTGGGCACATGTGGGGCTGCATTCTTAGGCACAGATAAGGCTGCATTGCTGGGCACAGGTGAGGCTGCTTACCTGAGCACTGGTGAGGCTACATTACTGGGCACAGGTGAGGTTGCATTGCTGAGCACATGTGAGGCTGCATTCCTAGACACTGGTGAGGCTGCATTGCTGGGCACAGGTGAGGATGGATTGCTGGGCACAGGTGAGGCTTCATTCCTGGGCACAGACAAGGCTGCATTCCTGGGCACAGGCAGGGCTGCATTCCTGGGCACTGGTAAGGCTGCATTGCTGGGCACTGATGAGGCTGCATTCCTGAGCACAGGTGAGGCTGCATTGCTGGGCACAGGCGAGGATGATTTTCTTGGCACTGGTGAGGCTGCATTGTTGGGCACTGGTGAGGCTGCATTGCTGGGCACTGGTGAGGCTGCATAGATGGGCACTGGTGAGGCTGCATTCCTGAGCACAGGTGAGGCTGCATTGCTGGGCACAGTTGAGTCTGATTTTCTGGGCACTGGTGAGGCTGCATTCCTGGGCACTGGTGAGGCTGCATTGCTGGGCACTGGTGAGGCTGCATTGCTCGACACTGGCGAGGCTGCGTTCCTGGGCACAGGTAAGGCTACATTCCTGGGCACGGGTGAGGCTGCATTCCTGGGCACTGGTGAGGCTGCATTGCTGGGGACGAGTAAGGCTGCATAGATGGGTACTGGTGAGGCTGCATTCTTTATGTAGTGCACTGCTGAACCCTGCATTCTTTATGACGTGCACTCCTGAGTCCTGCATTCTTTATGTAGCGCACTCCTGAGCCCTCCATTGTTTATGTAGCACGCTCCTGAGCACTACTTAGCCCTGCATTCTTTATGTAGCACACTCCTTAGCCCTGCATTCTTTATGTAGCACACTCCTTAGCCCTGCGTTCTTTATGTAGCGCACTCCTGAACCCTGCATTCTTTATGTAGCATGCTCATAAGCGCTACTTAGCCCTGCATTCTTTATGTAGCATGCTCCTTACCCCTGCATTCTTTATGTAGCGCACTCCTGAGCCCTCCATTGTTTATGTAACACGCTCCTGAGCACTGCTTAGCCCTGCATTCTTTATGTAGCACACTCCTTAGCCCTGCATTCTTTATGTAGCACGCTCCTTAGCCCTGCATTCTTTATATAGCGCACTCCTGAGCCCTGCATTCTAAGAGTGTAAAGTAGGTATCTATTGCTAATTTTTTGTATGAAGAATCTTAATAAACTCTATACTGATGGTTTACAATACTTCTATTCTATCTCTTTTGTCACACGTCTCATGTCCTCACGCGATGTATTTCTTTCGTCCCCATTCCTCGTACGATGTATTTGTTACGTCCCGATTCATCGCGAGTACTCGTACGATGTATTTCTTACGTCCCGAGTCCTCACGCGATATATTTCTTACGTCCCGATTCCTCGCACGATGTATTTCTTACGTCCCGATTCCTCACACGATGTATTTCTTAC
>BLSH010552110.1:1889204-1908130 GCA_018402905.1 Glandirana rugosa | reverse complement strand
GCAAACTTCACATCTAAACCATTTGCCATCTTTCAGTAGTTTGTATACAGTACTCACAGACTCACTGTACTTACTGACTCCAGTGCCTCTGATTGCCTGCTGGGTGCTGCTGGATGCTGCTGGGTGCCTGGGACACATAACCTATTAGCTGAGTATTGAAATCATGCTTTGGAAGCTTGTTGTATACAGCAAACACTTTACTTTCTCTAGAGAATATTACATCTTGGCTTTTATCATCTTGGAGACAGACAGGAAACAGAACTATACAAGTACACATTTAGATACAGATGTACATCCTGTTATTGCTTTGTACCATAGAATGCACACTATCATACTGCAGTGCCACCTGCTGGCATAGACAGCTATAATGCATATACCCAGTCACAGCATGTAAGAAGATTGCTGTAGCTTTTCCAACAGAATTAACATCAGAAACAAACTTTACCAAAATAAATGAGGTGTTATTTAATGATCGTTTAGATTAACATATTTCATGGATAACTGATATATTTCTGAAAAATACATTTGTACTGCATGTTGTTTGTAAAATCAATTTGAAAAAGCATGACTTGTTCATTGTAAATTCTCCCAGCAAACTTGTGGAACAAGTGGAAAAGATCCAAGGTTTAGTGTGTACTGACTGTCTAATGATATCCCCATCTGTAGTTCTGGATATTAATCAGACCACAAATTTCACCTTATAATAAAATGATTGGTTGATAAAAGCGGGCTTACCGCTGGCTCAATATGTGTAGTATATACACAGCTGTCTGCTCTAAGTGTTCTGGAACAATAGTTATCTATCAAAAGTCTGTAGACAGGAAGTAACGTCCCATGGAACAATGGTTTGTGAGCAGGTGTATCGCTGAGAATAACATTCCCCTGCAATTTTTATGTACCAATAGAATATTTCAAAGAGACTGTAAGGTGTCGCACTCAAGAATGGATACGAAACATATAAACATACAAAAAATATTTTTTTTTCTAAAAACACAGTGGCTGAAAAAAGCATAGATGAGAACAAGTCCCATAGGAAACCATGTTAAATAAACTGTAGTACGTTTCTGCAAAAAGCACCAAAAAAACACATAGGTGTGAACCAAGCCTTAAAGCCTCGTACACACTACTATTTTTTTTTTTCATTCAACCCAGCAGGTTGAACAGAAAAAACTAACAGCTCAGGATGGATTGTTAGTACCAGAGGCGGCCCGTCCATTATCCACATCAGTACTGGGCACGAAAACTCCCTTCCTGTCCAGGCCATTTTTCAGCTTTCAGCGCTATCACACTTCGAATGACAATTACTCAGTCATGCAACATTGTACCCATATGAAATTTGTGTCCTTTTTTCACACAAATAGAGCTTTCTTTTGGTAGTATTTAATCATTAGTAGGTTTTTTATTTTTTGTGCTATAAATAAAAAATGACTGAAAATTTTGTGAAAAAATGCTTTTTTCTTTGTTTCTGTCAAAAAATTTAGCAAATTAGTGATTTTTCGTCATAAATTTTGGCCAAAATTTATACTACTACATATCTTTGGTAAAAATAACCCAAATTGGTGTATATTATTTGGTCCTTGTGAAAGTTATAGAGTCTACAAACTATGGTGCCAATCATTGAAAATTGATCACACCTGATCACACCTGATGTACTCAAGGCCTATCTAATTTCTTGAGACTCTAAGGGCCGGTTCACACTGAGGCGATCCTAGGCGATTTGCGATCCGACTTGTGTCTCCCCAATTCGCCTCAAATCGCCTGACATCAGAAATCCCATTGGAATTAATGGAGCCGTCTTAATATGCGCTACTCAAGTCCAAAGCGATTACAAAAAAGGTTCCTGTACTATTTTCAAGCGGCTTCTAGGCGAATTGAGCCCATAGAAGTCAATGGAAGTTCGCTTCCAAGTCGGATGCCCGTCTATGAAGAAGCGACTTTCCAGGAAGAAAAACATAATTTTGCCAGAAGACATACCTCTCATGTCCCGGGTACTCCTGTTGAAATCACCTAAAATCGCCTGATATCGCTTCGCAATCGCTTCGCAATCGCACCGCTTCGTAATCGCGCCGCTTCGCCTTTTCAAATCGCCTAGCAAAGTCGCCCCGAAGTCGGATCGCCTCAGTGTGAACCGGCCCTTACAAGCCAGGAAAGTACAAATACCCCCCAAATGACCCCTTTTTGGAAAGTAGACATTTCAAGGTATTTAGTAAGAGGCATGGTGAATCTTTTGAAGTTGTAATTTTTTCCCACAATTCTTTGCAAAATGAAGATTTTTTTTTCTTTTTTTTTTTTCACAAAATTGTCATTGTAACAGGTTATTTCTCACACACAGCATATGCATACCACAAATGACACCCCAAAACACATTCTACTACTCCTCCTGAGTATGGCGATACCACATGTCTTTTTCACAGCCTGGCCACATGCAGAGGCTCAACATGCAGGGAGCACCGTCAGGTATTCTAGGGACATAAATTACACATCTAATGTCATGAAGACCTATCACATTTTGAAGGCCCTGGAGCACCAGGACAATGGCATTGCCCACAAAATGACCCCATTCTGGAAAGCAAACACCCCAACGAATAATCTATGAGGCATAATGAGTCTTTTGAACGGTTCATTTTTTTTCCAGTAGTTTTTGGAAAATGTGGGAAAAAAAATAAAACAAATTTTATTTACACAATATTGTCCATTTATAAGACATAGCATGTACATAGCAAAAATGACACCCCAAAATACATTCTGCTATTCCTCCTGAGAATGGCAATACCACATGTGTGAGACTTTTACATAGCCTGACCACATACAGAGGCCCAACATTGAACTAGCACCTTCAGGCGTTCTACAAGCAAAAATGACACATCTCATTTCTCAACACCCTATTACACTTTTGAAGGTCCTGAAGCACCCACAAAATGACCCCATTTTGGAAAGAAAACACCCCAACGTATAATCTATGAGGCATAGTGAGTCTTTTGAACATGTCGTTTTTTTCCAGTAGTTTTTGGAAAATGTGGGAAAAAAATGAAAATGCATTTTTTTTTACACAAAGTTGTCCATTTATATGATATTTCCAACACATAGCATGTACATAGCAAAAATGACACCCCAAAATACATTCTACTACTCCCCCCCGAGTATGGCGATACCACATGTATAAGACTTTTACACAGTCTGGCTACATACAGAGGCCCAACATTGAAGTAGCACCTTCAGGCGTTCTACGAGCACAAATTACATATCTCATTTCTCAACCACCTACCTATTACACTTTTGAAGGTCTTGGAGCACCAGGACAATGGAATTGCCCACAAAATGACCCCATTTTGGAAAGCAAACACCCCAACGTATAAACTATGAGGCATAATGAGTCTTTTGAACATGTCATTTTTTTCCAGTAGTTTTTGGAAAATGTAGGAAAAAAATGAAAACGCTTTTATTTTTACACAAAGTTGTCCATTTATAAGATATTTCCAACACATAGTATGTACATAGCAAAAATGACACCCCAAAATACATTCTCCTACTCCTGAGTATGGCGATGCCAAATGTGTGAGACTTTTATAGGTGATGTTTATTCATGGGTGTGACGGTCACTAACAGGTGATTGGCGATGGTCACTGATGGGTGACTGGTGGTGGTCACTGATGGGTGGCAGGTGACTGGTGGTGGTCACTGATGGGTGACGGGTGTCTGGCGGTGGTCACTGATGGGTGATGGGTATCTGGTGGTGGTCACTGATGGGTGACGGATGACTGGTGGTGGTCACTGATGGATGACGGGTGACTGGTGGTGGTCACTGATGGGTGACTGGCTATGGTCACTGATGGGTGCCAGGTGTCTGGTAGTGGTCCCTGATGGGTGATGGGTGTCTGGTGGTGGTCACTGATGGGTGACGGGTGACTGGTGGAGGTTACTGATGGGTGACAGGTGACTGGCGGTGGTCACTGATAGGTGACGGATGAATGGCGGTAGTTACTGATGGGTGACTGGTGGTGGTCACTGATGGGTGACTGGTGGTGGTCACTGATTGGTGACTGGCGGTGGTCACTGATGGGTGCCACATGTCTGGCGGTGGTCACTGATGGATGACGGGTGTCTGGCGGTGGTCACTGATGGGTGACCGGTGTCTGGCGGTGATCACTAATGTGTGACAGGTGACTGGCGGTGGTCACAGATGCGTGACAGGTGACTGGCGGTGCTCACTGATGGGTGGCGGGTGACTGGCGGTGGTCACTGATGGGTGGGGGGTGACTGGCGGTGGTCACTGATGGGTGACTGGCGGTGGTCACTGATGGGTGACGGGTGTCTGGTGGTGGTCACTGATGGATGACTGGTCACGGTCACTGATGGGTGATGGGTGACTGGCGCTGGTCACTGATGGGTGACGGGTGACAGGCAACGGGTGACTGGTGGTGTCACTGATGGGTAACAGGCCATGGTCAGTGATGGGTGACAGGTGACAGGCCATGGTCAGTGTTGGGTGACAGGCCATGGTCACTGATGTGTGGCGGTTGACACACCACGTTAACTGATGGGTGACGGGTGACATGCCACGGTCACTGACGGGTGACACGCCACGGTCAGTGACGGGTGACATGCCACGATCAGTGACGGGTGACACGCCACGGTCAGTGACAGGTGACACGCCACGGTCAGTGTCGGGTGACAGGTGACACGGCAGGTCACTGACGGGTGACACGCCACAGTCACTGATGGGTGACGGGTGACACAGTCACTGGCTGGGTGAGAAGCCACGGTCACTGACGGGCGACACCCCACAGTCACTGACGGGTCACAGGTGACACCCCATGGTCACTGACAGGTGACGGGTGACACACCACGGTCAGTGACGGGTGACACGCCACGGTCACTGATGGGTGACGGGTGACACGCCACGGTCACTGATGGGTGACAGGCCACGGTCAGTGACGGGTGACAGGCCACGGTCGCTGATGGGTGACAGGTGACAGGCCACGGTCACTGACAGGTGACGGGTGACACGCCATGATCACTGACGGGTGATGGGTGACAGGTGCACTTTATTATGACAGTCTGATGACAGGTGCACTTTATGATGACAGGTACACTTTATGGGGGCAGATGGGGTGACTGTTGGGTGACAGGTGCATTGGGGGGGCAGGAGTGAAGTGTCAGTGTGTTTTTACTATACAGATCAGTAACTCACTGATCCCAGCTCTTTTCTCCTCACACTGGAAACTGTGTGAGGAGAGAAGAGCTAGTAACAGTGAGTTACCGCTCTGTTTACATTGGATGTGATCGGCTGTGAAGTAGATCACAGCCGATCACAAGGTAACAGCCACCGGCCGGCGGCTGATACCAGTGTCGGTGACAGGCAGTGTTCCCTGGGAACACGCCGCCACCGACGCGCGCTCCCGATCGCGCGCACGCGACGTGCGAACGACGGACGTGCCATTTGTGATCGGCCGTGACTTCGTCACGGCCAATCACATGGTGAACAGCCATAACCAATGGCTGTTCACCCCCGTCGCTGACGCGGTGTGTCCTGCGGACACGCCGACACCGACAGAGCCGGGATGCGCGCGCCCGATCGCGTGCAATCCCGGCTTAAAGGGACGACGTCATATGACGTTGTCCCAGAACAAGAGGCTTACCACTCCGCCGTCATATGACGGTGGGCGGTAGGCAAGTGGTTAAGGGTGCATGGGCGGCGCCCCCTCTATCCTCGCCACTCCCTCAATGCTTCCAAATAGAGTGGATTGTTGCGCAGAGCATTGCGCTACGAGCCCACTCACGTGTGTTAGAAAAGCAAATGAACATTTGCTTTTCTAACACTGAGTTGCCTCTCATTTCCCAAATGAGTGAGAAGTCAGGCGATCCCATTGGACGCCTTTCTCAGAGGAGGAGAGGATGTACGGCTGAAGCCAAGCCGCTCCTGAGACACCACTGCCTGCCTGTCCACTTCTTAGATGGGGTAAGTGCGGGACTTTGATGTCCCGACTGCCCTGGGGGGGTGGTAATCTGCTGTCAGTGCTGCGAGCCCCACGGTGGGGGGTGGTGTGAGTGCTGTATATAATCTATCTGGTGCTGTAAACTCTGCTGTATATACCCTATCTGGTGCTGTATACCCTGCTGTATATACCCTATCTGGTGCTGTATACCCTGCTTATATACTCTATCTGATGCTGTATACCCTGCTGTATATACCTTATCTGGTGCTGTATACTCTGCTGTATATACCTACAGTATCTCACAAAAGTGAGTACACCCCTCACATTTTTGTAAATATTTTATTATATCTCTTCATTTGACAACACTGAAGAAATGACACTTTGCTACAATGTAAAGTAGTGAGTGTAGTGTACAGCTTGTATAACAGTGTAAATGTGCCGTCCCCTCAAAATAACTCAACACACAGCCATTAATGTCTAAACTGCTGGCAACAAAAGTGAATACACCCTTAAGTGAAAAAGTCCAGCAAATTTACACTGATTACACTGTTATACAAGCTGTACACTCACTACTTTACATTGTAGCAATGTGTCATTTATTCAGTGTTGTCACATGCAAATATAAAATAAAATATTTACAAAAACTTAAGGGGTGTGCTCACTTTTGTGAGATACTGTATCTGGTGCTGTATACCCTGTTGTATATACCCTATCTGGTGCTGTATACCCTGCTGTATATACCCTATCTGGTGATGCTGTATATCTTGCTGTATATCCTCTATCTGGTTCTGTATACCCTGATGTATATATCCTATCTGGTAATGCTGTATATACCCTATCCCAGTGGTTCTCAACCCTGTCCTCAAGTACCCCCAACAGGCCATGTTTTGGGAATTTCTCTTAGATAAAATAGCTGTCCAAAATACCAATCATTTGACTCTGATTTAAAGCACCGGTTCAAGATAAAGGAAAACCTGCAAACATGGCCTGTTGGGGGTACTTGAGGACAGGGTTGAGAACCACTGCCCTATCTGGTGTTGCTGTATATACCCTATCTGGCGATGCTGTATATACCCTATCTGGTGATGCTGTATACCCTATCTGGTGATGCTGGGCTGTCTACTCCTGACATAATGGGTGGAATATATAAGGGGTGGGGCTTATGAGAAGTGGAAGGAGTCAAAAAAGGAAGGATGGGGTCCTGGCGCCCCCCATTCTAAAATTTCACCAGCCACCACTGGTTAGTACTGCAATCTCCCCTGCTGAGTTATTATGTTCTGGCAGGGGGATGCCGGGGAGCCCCCCCACGCCAGAACGGTCGGCGGCTCAGAGCACTTACCAGGAGCCAATCGCCAGAACTTTTTGGTCATGAGCCTTTGACGAACGGCCAGCTTCTGTCGGACTGGCTGTCGTACACCTGGGCCGAATGTAGGCTGGTTTCTGTTGAACCAGCTGATGCCAGCCGACATTCGGCCAGTGTGTATTAGGCTTTAAGGTGCAATCCACTGTTGAGTCCGTACTGACCACCAGCATGAGCTGACCAACCCTTCCACCAAGGACAAACAAGCACATGTGGGCATAGACCACCTTGGGTTGGCTCATAGAAATGGAAAGCTTGAGACAGACACCACCTACTTGCGTGCAGCTTGCAGACATAGTGGGGTCTGTGCAAAAGGAGCAGCAATGCCTGGAGTTTGTAAACACAGCATGGTGCACACTGGGCTAAAGACATATGGATTTTATGCTTCAAGGCAAAACTTTTTTCACTTATGTAGCCCTTGGTAGTGCATTTCATTAGATTGTACCCCTCACTGGACAGAGTAGGGGGTGGAGCTGAATGGTGGATGAGGACAAACAGTGGAAGAGGTTAAAGGTGTAGTTAAGGAAAACCTGTACCTACTCTGCTCTGGGTTAAGAGTGCATAACATACATAATTCAGGGGTCAGGTGTGCGTAACACACAAAATGTAGGGGTTAGGAAAGCATAATGTCCAAAGTGTAGAGGTCAAGAGTGCATAATGCACAAATTGCAAGGGTCTGGAAGACATAACGCAAAGAGTGCAGGAGTCAGGAGGAGGTAACACATGAAGTGCAGGGGACAGGAGTGTGCAATGCATAGATATCAGGAAGGCATTAATTAGAAATGCACAGAGTGCAGAGGTCAAAGGTAAATAAGTAAAGCACAAAAAGCCTCCCAAGCAAACAATACCTGCTCTCTTACCAGTACAACCCCCAACATGACAGACGTTTCCAACCTGGCATATATACAGTGTATACAGATTTCACTAATATGAGCATTTTTTTGTACTTTTGCTCTGTACTTAATGAATGACACAAGTCTTATGGAAGATTTATATGTTTTATCAGGTACAAAACACATGAGCAAAAAGTGGTTATATTAGTGAAATTTCTATTGTATCTACATTGCTTGTAACATGTGCAACTGAACACTTGCTCGAAGGTGGTTTGCATCTCAACAAATGCCCCTATACTGGTATGCTATGGGAATGGGATTACATAACAAGCATATAGTGGGGTTTTCTTATATTAAACTGCAAAAGAGGAAATACACTTTAAGCAGATTATTTTTGTGAATCTGTAGTAAAGTTTGTATCCCAGGGAACCTGACAGTAAGAGCCGGTTCACACCTAAGTGCCCGTTCACACAGGGGCGACTTGCGATCCGACTTGAGTTGCCCCAAGTCGCTTGACATTTGAAATCCCATTGAAATGCATGGGAGCCGTCTTAATATACACGACTGAAGTCGCTCCGACTTCAAGGCGACTTCTGAAAAGGTTCCTGTACTACTTCTAGGTGACTTCTATCCGACTTGTGCCCATAGGATTCAATAGAAGTCGCCTCCAAGTCGGATCCCCATCTACATGGAAGCGACTTTACAGTTAAAAGAATAGAATTTATTTTTAGCCTCTGATTGGTCAAGGCAAAGTCGCCTGGCAAAAGTCGTGTTGTAAAGTCGCCTGAGGTCCTTGAAGTCCCGCTGTTAGTCGCGCTGAAATTGCCTAGCGAAATTGCGCCGAAGTCAGGTCGCCCCTATGTGAATGCAGGCTAAGCGATCCAACTGCAAAAGAGACTTTGCTAGGCAATTTGAAAGAGACTTCAGAGCTACTTTACAGTGCGATTTCAAGAGACACAGCGTGACTTCAAGTGATTTACAGCGCAATTTGCAAGCGATTTACATGCCAGGCGACTTTGTCTGTGGCCAATCAGAGAATAATTATAATAATTATTGTGGAGTACCCTGGGATATTTCTTTTCTTCTTCCTTTCTTCTTCCTGGAAATTTGCTTATATATAGCTGGTGATCAGACTTGGAAGCGACTTCCATTGACTTCTATGGGCTGAAATCGCCTCCAAGTAGTACAGGAACCCTATCAGAAGTCACCTCAGACTCGGAGCGACTTGAGTAGTGTATATCAGGACAGCTCCCATTCATTTCAATGGGATTTCTGATGTCAAGTGATTTGAAGTGACTTGAGGAGACACAAATCGCTTTGGAGATCTCCTAGGTGTGAACCGGCCCTAATAGCACTTCCAATTGCAGGCTGACAACGCTAAGTCGCTGCCTCTTATTTACTAGCAGCGTTTTCAGCCTGCTGTGTGCGCTCCTTCAGTTGATTGTTAAATTGTATCACTGCCGCTATACACATTGCTGGCTAGTAAAGGGTGGCTTGTGATAATCCTGGTTTGTTTGAAGTTACCTGATAAATAAGGTGGAATGCTCAAAGAATGTGGATAGCTAGGAAATAATTAACCACAAAGGAAAGTTCACTTCCTTATCCTTTGAGCTGAGCGCAGGTAAGGTGGAACCTAGTGAAGTGTTTTGACTGTTTGTTTCAAAGGCGTGGAGGACACCGGGAGCAAGTAACTTTTATTAGCTGTTAAGAGTCACAGTTTCTACTTTCTATGTTAATATTGTCACATTATAAAATGTTTCTAATACATACAGTATCAGCAATATAGGAGAAAAATAGATTCAGGACTAGGGATGAGTTGTGGGTTCGCTGCTACAATGGGTTCATGGCGAATCCAGCGCTTATGAAATTCATGCTCCCGATAAATTATTGTGGAAATTCACCATAATTAATTATTTGAAACTATAATGCCCTACCTGGCCTTTGAACTTGGATCAGCTGGCGTTGAAGGCCACAAAAAGTGAGTTTTGTTATTTGCCAACCCCCTCAAAATAGTGGCTGCCTTTTGTCAGTGCACGTTTGGAGTCATTTATGGAGAGCTGCCAGCCTGTATAGGGAGAGTTAAGCCGGCCATATATGGCAATGTTGATGGGGGAATCCCTCCTGCAGAGCCATTGTGTTCCACTGGGAGAACACAATGATTACTGCTAGCGGCTATAATAGCCACTAGCCATAATTACAGATAAAATCCAACAGGCTGGTTGTTCCCAAGTTGACTGATCAATCAATTTGGTTACATTAAGCCTGCCCATACATGGTTCGAATCTCGGCTGGTCCCTGCTGAACCAGTTGAGGTTCAAACCATCTATGGACGGCTTTAGACGCTATATGGTGCTATACTGTGCTATATTGTGCTAAATTACTGTTGACTGCACAGTTCAGAGACCTTTTAAAAAGGTCCTTTTTATGAAATCCCTTTTGTGAGCAACAACTGGAGTTGCTCTTTAGCTGCCCAACAGCCCCTTCCCCTTTGCGCTCTATTTTTTTTGTTGGGGGGGTCTTTTTTATTTTTAATTTTTTTTATTTTATTATTTATGCATTTCAAAATATTGGGTTGGGGTTCATTGTTTTCAGTGTCTGCTGCATACATTTTTTGCTGACATAGGCAATGCTGTCCTTTGCAGGATGTCAATGGAAAAACAAAAAAAAAGCTTAGAAACGAAACTATTAACCACTTCAGCCCCAGAAGAATTTGCCCCCTTCCTGACCAGAGCACTTTTTGCGATGTGGCACTGCGTCTCTTTAACTGACAATTGCACGGTCCTGCGACCTTGTACCCAAACAAATTTGACATCCTTTTTTCCCCCAAATAGAGCATTCTTTTGGTGGTATTTGCTCACCTCTGCGGGTTTTATTTTTTGCGCTATAAACAAACAAAGAGCGAAATTTAAAAAAAAAAACAATATTTTTTACTTTTTGCTATAATACATATACAAAAAAAAAATATATATAAGAAAATAAATGTATTAATCAGTTTAGGCCAAAATGTATTCTTCTACATATTTTTGGTAAATAAAATCACAAAAAGCGTTTATTGATAGGTTTGCGCAAAAGTTATCGCATCCATAAACTGAGAATTGATTTATGACGTTTTTATTTATTTTTATATTTTATGTATAAAAAAAAATCGCAATCGGCATGTATTGATTGGTTTGCGCAAAAGTTGCCGCGTTTACGAATGATGAGAATTCATTTCTGGAGTTTTTATTTATTTATTTTTTTCTTACTAGTAATGGCGGCGATCTGCAATTTTTAGCGATACTGCGATATTTCAGCAGACATGCCGGGCCATTTTGACACTTTTTTGGGACCATTGGCATTTATACAGCGATCGGTGCTATAAAAATACACTGATTACTGTGTAAATGCCATTGGCAGGGATGGGGCTAACCTGGAGGGGGTGCTCTAAGGGTTAACTGTGTTCCCTGTGTGTGTTCTTTTGTATGGGGGCTGGGCTGGCAGGGGGAGGGGAGTGATGACAGCTTCCATAAACAGGAAGCCTGTGATCACATCTCTTCCCCCTCTGTCAGAACGGAGATCCGTGTTTACATACATGGATCTCCGTTCTTTCACTGTGGGGGGGGGGGGGGGGGCATCGCAGGTAGCCAGCTTAGATCGTGTCTGCCCTACCCACTCCCTGGCCCCCCAGAACACAGTGAGTGCGTGAGCGCACGCTCACAATACTAGTTATCACGGCCGCCGTCAGGTGACGGCAGTTTGCGATGACGAGCCACTTTGCTGCCATCACGCTGCGGCGGGCAGGCGGCAAGTGGTTAAACACACACTGTTTTTACATTATCCCTTCTATTTCTGTATTGGATGATACCGCTGTAATTGTTTTAATAAAAAAAAGTACCCTTTTTTCTAATCGATATACAGCTGTCATGTGACCCAGCTCTTTCCATGTCTGCAGGGAAGCATGCTACTGGTCACATTTTCAAAATAAAAAAAAACAACCTTTGTGATACAGAGTAAAATTAAATAATTAATATCAATCAACTGTTTTAAATTGTCACACAAATATATATTTGAAATCAAACATTTATTATTTTTTTGACAATAACACGGTGTGGAAGGATTTCTGACAGTCACAGGCTGTGTCACACCCCTCCAGCCTGTTTCTTAGAATAACATGGATGTAAAGCCTTCATCAATAAAGATATCCCACCCCCATTGTGTTTAGTTGGTTGGTGGGCATGGAGGAGGAGGGAGGGAGTGGGCGGTAATGTATCAGAGAGTATACGCCCACATGTGTGACTTTATAGTTACATGGGCTGCTCAGATGTGATAGGGAGGAAATGCTCAGGGTAGAAAATAGACTAAAAACTGAGCATGTGCACTAGCTGGGAACACTGCTCTGCAAAATCCTCAACTGCAGTGGTCACATGGACAGGAGGAGGCGATAGTACACAGCAGGATCAGCCTGATTTTTGCAGAATACAGAAAACAAATCCCATAGTGACTGAGTGAGCATGAATAGCATGTAATACATAATTTATTGATAGTTTTTAATGATGTGAGTTTAATGGCTCTTAAGCTACATGTAAAAATTAAACAATCAATTGCACAATTGAAATATGTGACACCAGAATACAATGTTGCTTATGTAGCGTCCTTGCCCTAGAATAAAATTGCAGGTAAATTTAGTTATGCTGGGTGGTAGTCAGCCTGGCCGAATTGCAGTGTTTAGAGATTAAATGGCTTTATTCCAGTTCTATGTGGTTTCTCCCTTCTGTCAGTAGGTGGTGCTGTTGCCTCTGACATTAGAGTGATGAGCATACTCATACAGTATACTCATATTTTTGATAAACATACTTTTCTCAGCCAGAATTGCGTGCTGGGAAAAGATGTTTAACTGGAAGAAGTCAGGTGATCTGAGAGTTCCCACCCTGGGCTGCAGCCTAGCTGGATGTGCATTGAGTAGTTCCTGGCTGCTAGGTCTGAAGTCTGAGGCCTATCCAGGTGGTCGCCGGTTGCTAGGCCTGTCTGAGGCTTATCCAGGTGTTCAAGTTATGCTGATGAAAACCTGCCACAGATATGGAAACAGTTCTAAGAGGGATGGAGTCCTAAGGAAGCACCAGAGGGGACTCTTGATGGGCAGGAGGCTATGAAGTGGCTGGGAGGACTTCAGGAGAGAACTCATCCAAGAGAATCCATGTGCAGGAAGTAGTGAGTAAAGTTCAGTTACCAGAGGAGGCAGCCTGTCCTACAAAGTACAGATGTGTTGCTTCAGTTTAAAGGTTTTTTTCCTGTACTGCTGTCTGCCTTATCTCACCAATTTTTGTCTAAGGAGTCTGCCTATTTGTTGATCCTTCATTAAGGGTGTCCTGTGCCCTATTCCTGTCTCTCCCACATTTTTCCTGTTTTGAGAAATAAACTTTCTCCTGTTTAAAGCATAAAAGTCAAATTCTTTTCTTGCTCATCACCCACAATGCCCAATACCCTACACCCTGAGGATTGTGTAACCCTCCCCGCCTCTGAGAATCACCATCAGGCACCAGGAGAATCGGGCAGGCTCTACACTTACACTGTCTGTGAAAATCATACTGTTACATAACACTACATACAGTTCAGAGACATCCCCCAAGCATGTATTTTAAGGGCTCAGAGTTGCACTAAAAATACTCTCTCCCTACTGTACAGTATTACAACCTATTTTTTAGTTTTGTTAAATTCCCCCAATGTAAGTGCCCAGCTTCCCATTGCCTTTTTTTATAATAGCTTGCTATTAGCTTTAAAGCTGTATTCCAGGAAACTCAAAAAGCCTCCCTTGCAGTGGGGCTGCACTAGCTGCTCTTTTATGTTTAGGGTACTTGGTAAAGCACTTTTACTTGCCTAAGCCTCTGCTCTTGCAGGCTGCTCTGTGTTGCTAGCCTGGTTCCCACAGCCTCATTTCCCCTATGCAGGTAGAGAAAACTGCTTTTCTATCCCCAATGCATAAGCGAGCAGTTAATCCTGCACAGCATAGCCCCACTGCATGATAGGGTTTTAAGGTTTCCTGGAGTTGGGCTTTTAAAATGGGCAGAATATAGTTTTATGATCTGCCCCTGAGAATCAAATTTGGACAGATTCATCAATCCATAATCAGAACTTGCAATATAAATAGATTAATATTAACTCATAAAGCTGGATATACACATTACAGTGTGATTGTTCAATCCATGTATGTTGAACATTCGAATTGCCAAAACTATGCCACCATATGAGTATCCATTCAGTTTATCAATTTGTATTCAATTCACAATATCTGATAGTTTAACAATTCACAGAAAAACACTTAAGCTGGCCATACACTAATAGAATTTATTTCCATTTTCAGAAAATTCATTCACTTTTCTAATGTTTAATGAGGTCAAATCGATGATTGTTTTCAAAGTAAATTAGGTGTCTCAATGATGGCAAGATGGAATGTTCTGACAAACAATTTTTCAAAGTTTCTGTACAGAATTTCAAAGGACATTCTACTGGTGTATGGCCAGTTTTAGTTCTGAATACCATTTTGCAATGGTGTTCTTTAAAACTGTGGGCAAAGACTCCAACTTCTCCTCGTCTCTCAAGGTCACATGAGTGCCCTACTCACACTGGCCATGTCACCATATGGGAGAACTCCTTAAATAAACTTAAAGGTGAAGTGCACTCAAAGTGCACCAAGACCCTTAATGGGCTCTGATCCTGTCCTTCAACTATTGTGTCAGTGCACTTCACCAATGACCTTCCTCGCCTCCTTTGAGGTCTTCACTTTGTGGCCTGTCCTGTGTCTTTTTTTCAAAGACATCCAATTAAGCCCTTCATATACTGGGCTTGTGCTTCATGGCCTCTATTCACTCCAATGAAAAGTTGGTATCTCAATTACAATTGAAGTTCTAGAACTGTCATCCCTTGTATACTGCTGCCTTCAGTATCCACTCCTACAGTGACCACTGCAAAGTCCAGCTCAATGCTCTTCCTATCAAGAAGCAAGCTACATTAAGGCATAACTAAATTTTAGTTTTGAATAGAGTAGACAGGGTTTAGAACACCTGTCAGGTGTTTAGTGCTGTCCATGCTCCTCTTTAAGAAGATTCCTCCTCTCTATGTGTCCTGTTTATTGTTATCATTGAATGTGAAAGAAAATCCCAAATTTTGGGTTGTCCCCAGAACTTGACTAGAGGTGAAATCTTCCAATGGGGGAACCTAATTCTGGTGACCTTGGTGACAACCAGGGAATCCCTCACTTTGGAGGGATTTCCTGTCACTTCCTATTTTGGCTAAGGCGACAAATGGAAATGTCCACAATGGGACACACATGACTAAAAAAAAACTGACAATGGTTATAATCCTCCCTTGCTCTACCCAAAATGAAAAAAGTTTTGGCTTTAATTCTACTTTAGGCCCCGCTATGCTGATGCCTCCAGCTTCCACTCAACTTCCACCCGCCACTCAAGTTCTCTTTACTCTCTCACTGTTAGGGGTGGCCCCACACAATCAGAAAGAAATGGAAAAATGGACTCCTACCAGATACTACTTATGTATATTTTCAATAAGTGAACTTTTATATATCAAAAAAGAAAGTAAATATTTCTTCAGGGATACACAATATACCCTGGCCACCCTGGGCACTTCAGTTATTCTTGTTTCTATATACTGTAATATATTCTAGCAGTTGCACTCCCTTCTCCTTTTCCAGCATACTATATGTCAGTTGTATTGCTTATAATGGATTGTGAAACTGGAAATGAACCTCGATCCTCAATAAAAATATTTTGATAAAAAAGAGTATAATCCCCACCAAGCCATTGCAGCCAAAAACGAAATATAATCAGATACCTCTGTTGTGATGAAAAGTCAGTTTCCATTGACCATGGCCAGCACAGTGTTTATCCCATTATAGTCCTGCACCTACTCCGACATTACATTTCTCAATAGAAAATAATAGCCAGTTTGTCTAGTCTTTATCTTTAGTTCCCACACAATCACAGTGATAAACACATATGAATAAAGAAACTGTATAAAACCCCAAATAGAGTAACCATAATTAAATATATTTTATTTTAGCATAGTGAAATGTTTCCTGGATAGAATAAACACTACAATGAATGCTTTTTAATTGTTGGCTGGGGTTGCTTTGTAATGTGTCTAAAAATATAATGCTGCGACACAATCTAATACAGTATTATCAAGCCAAAGGGAGAACAGAAGACTTTCCGTCTTTCATAAGCTACTGTTACCCATTTTTATTACTGCTTTCCAACACTGTCACAATATATTTTTTCATCCTGCGGCCCCTTTTATATATTACATGTAATTCTGTTACTATTCTGTGCTTCATGATAATATGTCAAAACCAAAGAAAGAATAGAAATGTTGCACATAGCAACAATCAAGTGTTGGTTTTAACCCACATTAGGAAAATATCATCTGGTTCTGACATTTTACTGTAAGAAAAGTTTGCAGTATTTTTCAAAGGGTTCCAAAGACAATTTGCTCTTGTTCCTCACGCTAACCAACCTGCAGTGCAATAAGGCTGTCTATAGTCTCCCCACATTCAGATGTTCTTTGACCAATCTGCACATTGCTTTCATTAATTGGTTTCAGATGGGGCTAACACCCAAGTGATCAAACTCATGGAAGGTGAGAAGAACTTGTTTTGCTTGCAGAATTGACTTTACCTAAACCGAAATGATGTCATCAGCCTGCTGCTATCAGGTGGAAGCATTAATTGTCCCCAATGATCAGTCTACACCAGTGGTTCTCAACCCTGTCCTCAAGTACCCCCAACAGGCCATATTTTGGGAATTTCTCTTAGATAAAATAGCTGTCCAAAATACCATGCCATTGACTCTGATTTAAAGCATCTGTGCAAGATAAAGGAAAACCTGCAAACGTGGCCTGTTGGGGGTACTTGAGGACAGGGTTGAGAACCACTGGTCTACACAACTGTGTTGAGAAGATGTAATAAGGGGGTCTGATCTGTGTCATACATACAGTGTCAGGCACAAACGATAGAGGCACCAGGGTTTACATTACTGTGTCATCTCTGAGCCAGCATAGCAGTCCAGGTAGTAGTTGCTGACCCTAGATAATACTGAATAAAGATGGTGCCATCCTTCTGGATAGAAAAGCAAATAAAGGCATTTGTTGTCAGGGAAAATACTGTGAGCTAATAAATACATGTAAGTGCTAACGCTACACATTACTTAGCACGCATGTACTTAACATGAAAAAGTATTTAAAGGGTTAGTTCACGTTTACAAAAAAAACTGCCAATGCAGGCAAGGGACATCTGTAGATAAAAACAAACTGTGCAGCTTTGACAAAAAAATTAATAATGCCCTTGCTATAGGTGTAGGCCATTTACATACCTCATGAATTCTGGCCAAAAAACTCCCAGGATGTGCTAAGGAGGTTGCTAAGAGAGGCCTTTACCATCACAGGAATAAGCTCTTTCTCCAACTCAAACCCCCTCACATGCCCTTTGTCTCCCTTGATGCAGTAACTCTGCTCAAAATTTGAGAGCTGTGATGGTGAAGGTGAACAATATCAGCCTGCCCTCTCTTAGCAACATCCATAGCAAAATAATGGGAGTTTTCCAGTCAGGCTTCAAAAGAGGGCAAGTTATGGACAAATGACTAGTCCACAGTATTGCCTGTAGGTTCCCTGTAGGTGATTTCTTGTACTTGTAGCTTTTTCCCATTACTGACTTACCACACTGTTCCACATTGTGTCTTTGTGTTGAAGTGGCCATCTTTCTGGAGAACTGGAGAAGCAGGGTTTTGCTTCTTTATATCTGAGATGCCTCCATGGGTGCCCGCAGAACTTTTTTCAGGGGGGGGCATCATGTTCAGCCCCATTTCGACAATGTCATTATCACATTATCAGGGTCAGAGACTGCAGACGTAGTACAGGAAATGGTCAGAGACTGCAAACGTAGTACAGGAGATGGTCAGAGACTGCAGATGTAGTACAGGAGATGGTCATAAGCTGCAGAAACCTTTAGGGAACCATGAATGTCAACATGTACTGTGACATACTGAAGCAGAGCATGATCCCCTCTCTTCGGAGACTGGTCCACAGGGCAGTATTCCAACATAACAACCCCAAACACACCTCCAAGCGGACCACTGCCTTGCTAAAGAAGGTGATGGACTGGCCAAGCATGTCTCCAGACCTAAACCCTATTGAGCATATGTGGGGCATCCTCAAATGGAAGGTGGAGGAGTGCAAGGTCTCTAACATCCACCAGCCCCGCAATGTCATCATGGAGGAGTGTAAGAGGACTCCAGTGGCAACCTGTGAAGCTCTGGTGAACTCCATGCCCAAGAGGGTTAAGGCTGTGCTGGAAAATAATGGTGGCCGCAAAAAATATTGACACTTTGGGCCCAATTTGGACATTTTCACTTAGGGGTGTACTCACTTTTGTTCCCAGTGGTTGAGACATTAATGGCTGTGAGTTGAGTTATTTTGAGGGGACAGCTCGAACATATTGTCACATTTAAACGACAGGGGAGTTTTATTGAGTTGAGTGTCGGTAATTACAGAGTTGGTGACCCTTGTTTTCACTCATGTGGGGATTCACTTTTACAGGTTTAACCCGGGTTTCACAGTTATAAAAAACGCCGGTGGTAATAAAAGGTCGTGTCGGAATTGGGAGAACCCGTACCTCAAGTGGTCTCGAAGTGTCCAACGGTGACCTCAGGAGAATGTGAGGAGGTACTACTGTAACGCCCCGACCACCTACAATCTCTGGAACGTGAGGAGGTGGAAGGTAAACTCCTACGGGGTGTATACGAGTTATCCCAA
>BLSH010552110.1:1877911-1888573 GCA_018402905.1 Glandirana rugosa | reverse complement strand
GCCGGTCACTGGCGCTAGGATAAGGTCAGAGTGGGGAACCCCCGATCTGATCCCTGATTCTAGGGGGGCACTTGCCCCCCCTTGCCCCTACCTGCAGGCTCCCTTGGATGCCTCCTAATTGCTGGAGATCTGCTGATTGGGAGGGGGGTATAATAATCAAGCAGAAACAGGAGAGGTTGAGGAAGTACAGATCCACATAATGAATGAAGCAGGGGAATCTTTGCACTGCATATCCTCAGGTAAGACTTCCCCTCTAGCAAGGAGAACAATGAAGCACGTATGTAGGCATCATGTAGGCCGGGTTCCATGTGTTCCACAACCCTTTCATGTGCACCTTGCTGCAAAGGCCAATTAAATATTGGGGTGGTTGCCACTGTTTTGTACAGTTGGATGAATTGGGTGCAGGGACGCATTGGATGCCTTTGCTGCCATTAAGCTTTTGCTGGACGTCACATGCGTCCCTATGCTTTTATGGTGTGGGCTCCCTCCAGGCATACCTGCCTTTAATCTATCCATTCGTATATGCACTCCTACTATGGAGGCTCTGGAAATTTAGAGTTAGGACTGCAATATATATAAAGGTCCCTTTTGTGAGGGCACTGTGGCTTGCACATATATTTGCAAATGTGCTCAAACAAAACCCTCTGTTTTTATTACCCTTTCATGTGCACCTTGCTGTAAAGGACAGTTATAGGTTGGGGTGGTTGCCACTTTTTCGTACAGTTACATATACACTCGCCTCGGCCAAGTAGAAACATTTTAGTTGTTGTTCAGAGCAGGAACAGTCAAAATTCAAAACAGTCAAAGTCACATTGTAGAACAGTACAGACCACTGCAGCTCTCAATATGGTATTACATTGTAACATTACCGGAGGATGGCTTCTGTTGGAGGGGTGACAGTATTTGGTATAACTGGATAGCACTAGCCCACTGACAAGGGATTATCAGGAGGATCTTTGGCTCTAGACAGTATGCATTATGCTGTCCCTTCTCACCAGGAACTTGAACCTGCACTAAGTAATGTGCATACCCAGCAGGTTCCTCTCCGTAGCCTACCACTCATTCAAATGACGTGGGATCCCCTATTTAAACTCTCCTCATGTAAAATGGCCACGTGAACTGAATTTGATATCAAATCAGATACCTTCCTTCCCAGAGAAGACTGACAGAGTCCCCAAGAGAAAAATATCCCTTAAAGAGGAAGTAAACTCAGATTTTTTTTTTCTTCCCTGCAAAGTAAAGGCATAATGTGCTAGTATGCATTGCATACTAACACATTATTGCATACTAACACATTATGTGGCACCTGTAAACGAAGCATGCATCGTCCCCACTGGAGACCGCATCCATCTTCGCCTGTCTTCCTTCCGGGGCGCAAGGGAGCCGCTAGTCACGGCAAACGCTTCTGAGCGTTCTTTTAGAGCGGATGCGCCGATGACATCATTGACGCAGTATACAGTAATTATCTCCTAAATGGCGCACGTTTAGGAGATATTTACATTACCTATAGGTAAGGCTTATTCTAGGCTTTTCTATAGGCAAAGGCGTAACTAGAACCTTCAGGGACCCGGTGCAAGAAATTATAAAGGGCCCCTTGACCCCTGGCCAGGGCCCTTCCCTCTTCCCAGTGATCATGGGGCCCTTTACTCCAATTGCAGGTCCCTTTATTATGGTACTGCAGAGGGGCCCTTTCACAAGTTCTGCAGCGGACCCCCTTTCTGCCATCTTTGGGCCTCCCCATGGTGGTGAAATGCCAGGGCCCGGTCAAAATTGCAACCTTTGCAATCCTGATAGTTCCCTCACTGGTGTTAGTAGTTTTTAATTTTTATTTTAATTTTATTATTTTTTTACTATTTCATTTTATTTCTTTTACAAATTTATTTTTACAATTTTTTTTTTTTAGGCGCTGTGTTGGGGGGCTTTGTTGAGATATCAGGGGTCAAACCTTTAGCTCTCAATTTCCATCTGTGTAGCCTCAGCTACACAGAATGAATGGACAGGAATAGCTGTGCACCGAGCCTCCCATTCATTCAGAAATGGAAGTATAGTAAAAACTGTTTACTATGCTTCAGTTATGAATGAACCAATTGGTACCAATCACTGACTGTGTTCATTCAGACAAGGAAGGAGCCGGTAAATGAAAAATTTACCGACCCGCTCCCATCCCTCCATCATGACACATCTTCTACAGCAGCTGCCAGGAGAGAGGAGGGGTGGGAGACAGCAGCTCTGTGGGGCGGGGGGGGGGGGAGCAGGGAAGCACACAGGGACCCTGGGAACAGCAGAAGACAAGTAAACTGGATAGAGGAAAATAGAGGAGATTGGGTTTCTAAATGCCACCCCTGCCATCCCTCCTATTCAGGTGTACAAGGGAGGCACATGGGCCCCCTAGATCATGGGGTCGGTTGCAATTGCAACCCCTATCATTACGCCCCTGCCTATAGGTACAAAGTATACAGGAAGACAGGAAGGTTTACTTCCTCTTTAACAAATTGCCCTTCCCATGTAGTATCTGCACAGTGCCACCTACAGGCAGAAAGAAAAACTGCACCTGACTACAAGCAGCACCATGGCATCTTACTCTACCCAGTGATCATGGGGCCCTTTACTCCAATTGCAGGTCCCTTTATTATGGTACTGCAGAGGGGCCCTTTCACAAGTTCTGCAGCGGACCCCCTTTCTGCCATCTTTGGGCCTCCCCATGGTGGTGAAATGCCAGGGCCCGGTCAAAATTGCAACCTTTGCAATCCTGATAGTTCCCTCACTGGTGTTAGTAGTTTTTAATTTTTATTTTAATTTTATTATTTTTTTACTATTTCATTTTATTTCTTTTACAAATTTATTTTTACAATTTTTTTTTTTTAGGCGCTGTGTTGGGGGGCTTTGTTGAGATATCAGGGGTCAAACCTTTAGCTCTCAATTTCCATCTGTGTAGCCTCAGCTACACAGAATGAATGGACAGGAATAGCTGTGCACCGAGCCTCCCATTCATTCATAAATGGAAGTATAGTAAAAACTGTTTACTATGCTTCAGTTATGAATGAACCAATTGGTACCAATCACTGACTGTGTTCATTCAGACAAGGAAGGAGCCGGTAAATGAAAAATTTACCGACCCGCTCCCATCCCTCCATCATGACACATCTTCTACAGCAGCTGCCAGGAGAGAGGAGGGGTGGGAGACAGCAGCTCTGTGGGGCGGGGGGGGGGGGGAGCAGGGAAGCACACAGGGACCCTGGGAACAGCAGAAGACAAGTAAACTGGATAGAGGAAAATAGAGGAGATTGGGTTTCTAAATGCCACCCCTGCCATCCCTCCTATTCAGGTGTACAAGGGAGGCACATGGGCCCCCTGGATCATGGGGTCGGTTGCAATTGCAACCCCTATCATTACGCCCCTGCCTATAGGTACAAAGTATACAGGAAGACAGGAAGGTTTACTTCCTCTTTAACAAATTGCCCTTCCCATGTAGTATCTGCACAGTGCCACCTACAGGCAGAAAGAAAAACTGCACCTGACTACAAGCAGCACCATGGCATCTTACTCTACCCAATCTGGTAATCCAGTAAGACTAGCAATCACAAGCACGGGGGGTCTAAAACAGACGAATGCTAAATCTGGGGCAACTCTGCATAGAAACCAGAATCAGTTCCCAGTTTTTATTGCCAAAGCTTAATTGTACATGCTGTTAGATGCTGATTGTTTACCATGCACTGCTGCACCAGTTTTAGTAAAGGTACCCCAATTTGTCTTAGACAATTGCACGTTGCAGCTATATAGCCATCAGGTTATAAAATATTAGTGCCCAGGGCACCTTCATATACCAGCAAGTAAGCTGCTATGTTTCAAAATAAATTCTAAATGTTCCCTATGAGATAGCAAGTCTTCACTTTTCAGGTGGATTTACATGGCCCAACTATTGCAAGCAATGTTTGAATCATGTATGGCCATCCGAAGGGCCCACTGTAGTTCATTTAGGAGACGTATACATACTGGCAATGCTAACTGTTCTCTTAAGTCACTTTAATTACTTTTTTAGAAAATACCGCAGGTCAGGTCAAGTAATGTATCTGTGTTTGTGGTGAGGTTGTATGTCCTATACCAGGGTCATCATTTATCTTCCTTTACAACCTATATTTCAAAGAGTACATAGTAGGAAATGGAATCAGAGAGGAATGCTGAAGCATTATCTGAGAGCAGGTTTCCACAGGCTAAACTAAACATTGTTCTAAAATAAGACCAATTGGGCACTGTGTGTTTTCTTCCAAGTGACTAATACAATGAGCAGATGTGCCAACATTTCAGGGCACGATGGAGAATGGGCAGGCGTCGCAGGATCACTGTTGGAATACTTCTGTTTGGTTCATGCAAACTCAGTCCATTCAGACCTGTACAAAAAAAGGATTGTTAACATTTTTTTTTGAATGGGAGGGAATGTGAATGTCTTGTTGCTATGTGTTTGCACAGATGTGCATCTGATCAGAGCCAGGCCTGAATTTATTTCATAGAAAGGTCTAGGGAGAAAAAAAATCAGGGGGAGGCAAGTTTTCTTAAGTCTACTAAACATATTACAATTTGATTGTACAATCACCTTTAGCCTGCTTGCATCATTTTTCCTTTACATAAATATTTTTTTTATTCATTTGCAATGTACCTTTGAACTTTCTGAGTAGCCGATTCCTTATCACAGGCCCTTCCTCCTGTATGTTATATCACTCCCCTCTTCTGGCAGTGTCTAATTCCTGTCTGTTCTGGCCCAGCTCCTCTGCCCACCCCTTCTTCCCTTCTTCTTAACCCTTTTTGTAGCAGTAAGGGGGAGAAGAGAAGGGGAATTCAGTAGAGTGTCCCTTGAGTGACATCCCTGAATCTGCTACTGGCATCACATTCAAGATGGTGGCACCCAGCAGCAGTCTTGGGGCTTTTGGATATTTACACAAGAGAAGCCTTTACACTAATCAGCCATAACGTTATGACTAGAGTTGAGCGAACCCGAACTGTAAAGTTCGGGTTCATACCGGACTTTGGGGTGTACGTGTCCCGAACCCGGACATTTGAGAAAAAGTCCAGGTTCGGGGTTCGGGTATGTTTTTGCGCCTTTTAAATAGCTGCAGGGCAGCCAATAAACAAGCGTTTTACTCGTTTGCCCTTAGAAGCCATCACAGCCATGCCTACTAATGGCATGGCTGTGAGTGGCCAGTGCATCATGTGACCCAGCCTCGATATGAGCTGGAGTCACGTAGCTAGCGCTGCATGTCACATGCTCTCAGACTAGTGTAGGGAGAGGATGCTGCCGCCGCTGTGCGGCAAAGATTAGCCTTCTAAAATCATCTCATACTTAGTATAGGGAGAGGTTCCTGCTGCTGCTGTGAGGGATAGATTAACGTTCTAAAATCATCTCATACTGCTATAGGGAGAGGTTCCTGCTGCTGCTGTGAGGGATAGATTAGTGTTCTAAAATCATCTCATACTGCTATAGGGAGAGGTTCCTGCTGCTGCTGTGAGGGATAGATTAGCGTTCTAAAATTATATCATACTGCTATAGGGAGAGCTTCCTGCTGCTGCTGTGAGGGACAGATTAGTGTTCTAAAATCATCTCATACTGCTATAGGGAGAGGTTCCTCGTGCTGGTGAGAGGGATAGATTAGCGTTCTAAAATCATCTCATACTGCTATAGGGAGAGGTTCCTGCTGCTGCTGTGAGGGACAGATTCGTGTTCTAAAATCATATACTGGTATAGGGAGAGGTTCCTGCTGCTGGTGTGAGGGATAGATTAGTGTTCTAAAATCATATCATAGTGGTATAGGGAGAGGTTCCTGCTGCTGGTGTGAGGGACAGATTAGTGTTCTAAAATCATCTCATACTGCTATAGGGAGAGGTTCCTGCTGCTACTGTGAGGGACAGATTAGTGTTCTAAAATCATATCATACTGGTATAGGGAGAGGTTCCTGCTGCTGGTGTGAGGGATAGATTAGTGTTCTAAAATCATCTCATACTGCTATGGAGAGAGGTTCCTGCTGCTGCTGTGAGGGACAGATTAGTGTTCTAAAATCATATCATACTGGTATAGGGAGAGGTTCCTGCTGCTGGTGTGAGGGACAGATTAGTGTTCTAAAATCATCTCATACTGGTATAGGGAGAGGTTCCTGCTGCTGGTGTGAGGGACAGATTAGTGTTCTAAAATCATCTCATACTGGTTTAAAAAAAAAGAATAATATATATAAATATATATATAAAAAGTGTGTTTACATTGTTGTTTTTTTTTTTTTTTAAAAAGATGAATAATTTATTATTCTTTTTTTTTAGTATTAATAAATAGTGCTACACAGTACATTTGCACCTTGCTGTGCATTTCTTGCACAAAATTAAAAAGTGCACCGACATTGCTGGTTTAAAAAATAATATAAATTTGTGCTAAATAGTACATTTGTGTCCAGAATGAGGAGAGCGTCAAATAAGGGACGTGGTCGTGGTGCTGCTGGTGTTGGTGCTGTTGGTGAAGCTCATGTGGCAAGGAGAGGACGTGGTCGATTTGTGCCAGCTACACGCACAAGTGAAACACCTTCCTCAGGTGCGAGTAGCCGACAGAACCTTCAACGTTATATGGTAGGCCCGAATGCCGCTCAACGAATGGTGAAGCCAGAACAAGCACAGGCGATAGTAGATTGGGTGGCTGACAATGCCTGCAGTTTCTTCACATTGTCTCCCACCCGGTCCCTTGCTGAAAGCTCAGAGTTGGCACCTGAACCCCATTGTCACCTGTCTTTCACCTCAGCCCCTTGTAAATCAGCCAAGCAGTCTGAGCCCCAAGTCATGAAGCAGTCTCTTATGCTTTTTGATGACTCTGCTGGTGTGCATTCCTTGGGCCATCCACATAGCCCTGCCGCAGAAGTGGAAGACATTGAGTGCACTGATGCCCAACCACTTCTGTTGCAGGATGAGGACATGGAAACACCACCGCAGCATGTCTCTGATGATGACGAAACACAGGTGCCAACTGCTGTGGCTTTGTATAGTGTGCAGACTGACAAGGAGGACAGTGGTGAAGAGTGGGTGGAAGATGATGTGCAAGATGATGAGGTCCTAGACCCCACATGGAATGAAGATCATGCGAGTAACGTGTGCAGTTTGGAGGAAGGGGTGGTGGTCGCACAGAGGCACCAGCACAGCAAAAGAGGAAGCAGGTTGCAAAAGCGGAGCGACCGTCCCCTAGACAGTACGCCTGCTACTACCCACCTCACCCAGGGACCTAGCACACCAAAGGCAGCTCAAAGGCGTGGCAGTTCTTCAGACAATGTGCTGACGACAAGACACAAGTGGTTTGCACGCTGTGCAATTAGAGCCTGAAGAGAGGCATAAATGTTATAAACCTGAGCACAACCTGCATGACCAGGCATCTAGATGCATCTAAATGCAAAGCACAAGCTGCAGTGGAATAAGTACTTCAAAATCCAAGAAAGGTCTCGGGCTCCTCCTGCTTCCTCTTCTGCTGCTGCCCCGGCCTCTTCCTCCACCTCTACAGTGCCAGTGTCACCTGCCACCCAGCAAACAGACGATATGACAGCAACGCCACCATGTCCGCCACCATCCCCAAGCATTTCCACATCATGGTCCCATGGAAGCTTACAGCTGTCCATCTCCCAAACACTGGAGAGAAAGAGGAAGTACCCCCCTACCCACTCGCGATCCCTGGCCCTGAATGCCAGCATTTCAAAATTCCTGGCCTTTGAAATGCTGTCATTCCGTCTGGTGGACACGGACAGTTTTAAAAACCTGATGGCGGTGGCTGTCCCACAGTATGTGGTTCCCAGCCGCCACTACTTTTCCAGACGAGCCATCCCTTCCCTGCACAAACAAGTCGGGGACAAGATCAGGTGTGCACTGCGCAACGCCATCAGTGGCAAGGTCCACATAACCACTGATACGTGAACCAGTAAGCACGGGCAGGGACGCTACATCTCGCTAACTGCACACTGGGCAAATGTAGTGGCGGGTGGGCCTGAGGCAGCTAGCCGTTTGGCGCATATCCTTCCACCACCAAGGATTGCAGGGCATTTCTCTTTGCCTCCTGTTGCCTCCTCCTCCTACTCTGTTTCCTCCTCCTCTACCACCTCCTCATCCGGCCAGCTTAACACCTTCACCACCAACTTCAGCACATCCAGGGGTAAATGACAGCAGGCTGTTAAAACTGATATGTTTGGAGGATAAACCCCACACTGCACAGAAGCTGTGGATGGGCATTGAACAACAGACCAATGAGTGGTTGTTGCCACTGAGACTGAGCCTCAAGCCCAACCTGGTGGTGCGCGATAATGGGCGAAATCTCGTAGCAGCTCTGGGCCTAGCCTTTGACGCACATCCCTTGCCTGGCGCATGTGCTGAATTTGGTGTTGCAGAAATTTCTAAAAAACCGACCCAGATATGTCAGTGCTGCTGCACAAAATGCGGGCCGTCTGTGCGTGCTTTCGGCGTTCTCACCCTGCTGCTGCTCGCCTGTCTGTGCTGCAGCCGAACTTAGCCTTCCCGCTCACCGCCTCCTATGCGACGTGCCCACAAGGTGGAACTCCACCTTGCACATGCTGGAGAGACTGTGCGAGCAGCAGCAGGCAATAGTGGAGTTTTAGCTGCAGCACGCATGGGTCAGTCGCTCTGCAGAACAGCACTGCTTCACCACCAACGAGTGGGCCTCCATGCGAGACCTGTGTACCATATTGCAGAGTTTCAAGTACTCCACCAACATGGCCAGTGCCGATGACGCTGTTCTCAGCATTACTATCCCTCTTCTATGTCTCCTTGAAAAAACACTCCGGGCGATGATGGAAGAGGATGTGGCACAGGAGGATTAGGAGGAGGAAGAGGTGTCATTTCCACGGTTATCAGTCCAGTCATTCACAAGTGGCTCGGAGGGTGGGTTCCTGCACCAGCATAGGCCAGGGTACAGTTCTAGGGGATGAGGAGGATGAGGATGATGAGGAGGAGGAGGAACCATGTTCACAGCAGGATGGCACCCAACGCAGCTCATGGGCATCACTGGAGCTTGGCTGGGGGGATACGAAGGACACAGATCATACACCTCCCACATAGGACAGCTTGTTTGCCTCTGGGCAGCCTGGCACACATGAGCGACTACATGCTGTGGTGCCTGCCGAATTGCCCACATTGTAACTTGTGCTGATTACTGGCTGGCCACCCTGCTGGTTCCCTGTTACAAGGACAACGTGTCGTCCTTAATTCCCTCACTGGAGCGTGATCGGAAGATGCATGACTACAAGCGCACGCTGGTAGACGCGCTGCTGAGGGCATTCCCAAATGGCACAGGGGGCTCAGTGGAAGCACAAGGTGAAGGCAGAGGAGGAGTAAGAGGTCGCCAACGCAGCTGTGGCACCACCAGCACCTCAGAAGGCAGGGTTAGCATGGCCGAAATGTGGAAAAGCTTTGTCAGCAGCCCGCCACAACAAACAGCATCGTCTTAGCAGGAGGCAGCATTTCAGCAACATGGTGGAACAGTATGTGTGCACACGCCTACACGTACTGACTGATGGGTCTGCCCCATTCAACTTCTGGGTCTCCAAATTGGGCACATGGCCTGAGCTTGCCCTTTATGCCTTGGAGGTGCTGGCTTGCCCTGCAGGCAGTGTATTGTCTGAACGTGTGTTTAGTACGGCAGGGGGCGTTATCACAGACAACGTGAACAAGCTAACGTTTATTAAAATGAATCAGGCATGGATCCCACAAGACTAGTCTGTACCTTGTGCAGAATAGACATTTAGACCGGCCTCACACAGCCATTGGTATACTTTTTTTTTTTAAATATGTCTCAATATTTTGGGGGCTACCCCAATTAGAAAAAAAAAAACAAACAAACAAAAACAGTGTTGGCGACCTCCTCCTCCTCCTCCACCGCCACTTCCACCTACACCGCCGCGGTCACCGCCTCCTCACCCCCCTACTCCACATCCACCTCCATCCGCCTCCTCCTCCATTTTTTTTATGTGATTTTAAGTTATTTCCCTATCCACATTTGTTTGCAGGGCACTTGTCCTACTCTTACCCCCATGTTGCTTCCTTTTGCAGCCTTCTAGCCCTTTCCAGAACTTTTTTAGAGCCATTTTTGTGCCCAAAAGTTCGGGTCACCATTGACTTCAATGGGGTTCGGGGTTAAATTCGGGTCAAGTTCGGTGCCGAACCCGAACTTTTTCGCGAAGTTCGGCCCAACCCGAACATCCAGGTGTTCGTTCAACTCTAGTTATGACTAGTGTTGAGCGAACCCGGACTGTAACGTTCGGGTCCGTACCGAACTTTAGGGTGTCCGTGGCACGGACCCGGACCCGGACATTTCAAAAATCGATGTCAGGCCCAAGCGAGTTGTGATCAGTATTGATCTCAACTTGCTTGTGGACCTACAAGCCCAACCCGGCTTGAAGCGCTTTTTCAAGCCCAAGCCGTGGCTTGAACTGGGCTTAAATTGGGGCTTGGGGTAACTTCAGTTACCACTGGGCTTGAAAACCCGTGTTTTTACCGAGATTTTTTCAAGACCTTTCCCGATCTTCCGACGTTTTCCTTCGTTGTACCCCCATTCTCATCCTGTTCACGGGACGTTTGTTTACACCTATCCCTTTATTGAATTTTAGTGTATTTTTTTTACCTCCTCCTCCGCCTACCTCC
>BLSH010552110.1:1860719-1873025 GCA_018402905.1 Glandirana rugosa | reverse complement strand
TTTATTTGTAGGGCACTTGCCCTAGTTTGAAGATGATTTTAGAACAGTTATATGGCTTCTACCGTTAATTAATACTTTTCAGACACAGTTTGAAGATGATCCACATTCACCTCCATTTTTGCTTTTTTTATGTTTTTATTTTTTTAAAAATATTTACAGTTATTTCCCTGTCCCCATTTTTTTGTAGGGCACTTGCCCTACCCTTACCCCCATTTTACTTCCTTTTGCAGCCCTCTGGGGCTTTCCAGGACTTTCCTACAGCCATTTTTGTGCCTAAAAGTTCGGGTCCCCATTGATTTCAATGGGGTTCGTTGTCCGTGCGATCGTTCGGGTTCCGTCTGGACCCGGACCCGGACTTTGTCCCGAAGTTCGGACGGACCAGCAGAACCCGAACTTCCAGGTGTTCGCTCAACTCTAGTTATGACCACTAACAGTAAAAGTGAAAAGCATTGATTATCTTGTTACAATGGAATCTGAAAGTGGGTGGGATATATTAGGCAGCAAGTGATCATGCTATCGCAATAGGTAATGTGTTGAAAGCTGAAAAAATGAGTAGGCGTAAGGATTTCAGCAACTTTGACAAGGTCCAAATTCTAATGGCTAGATGATTGGATCAAAACATTTGTGACTGCTGCCCCTCTCTGCCAATCCCTTCACTGGCTTCCCCAACCCACCGTGTAAAATTTTAAATACTAACCACAACATACAAGGCCATCCACAACATCGCCCATCTGCAGATAACGCCCAAATCATCCCCTTCGCTCCTCCCAGAACCTCCTGCTCTCTAGCTCCCTTATTACCTCCTCCCATGCTCGCCTTCAGGACTTCTCCAGAGCCTCTCCCATCCTCTGGAATTCCGATCAGCCCCTACCCTGTCCACCTTTAAAAGATCCCTAAAAACTAATTTATTCAGGGAAGCCTATCCCTCACCCACCTAAGAACTGTACCTGAGCCAGCCCCATTAACCCATCCCCTGCAGCTACTACCTTTTGTACCACCACCCCCCTCCCTTTAGAATGTAAGCTCTACGAGCTTACATTTCCTTCTGTCCCTTCTGTATTGAACTGTATTGTAATTGTGCTGTCTCCCCCCTCTACATTGTAAAGTGCTGTGTAAACTGTTGGCGCTATATAAATTGTGTATAATAATAATAATAATAATAAAAAATAATCTCTAAAATTGCAGTTCTTGTGAAATGCAGTGGTTAGAACCTACCAAAAGTGGTACAAGGAAGGAAAACCAGAGAACAAACTACAATGTCATGGGCGGCCAGGGCTCATTGATAGACATGGGGAGCCAAGGCTAGCCTACATAGTCCAATCCAATGGAAGTGCTACTGTAGCTCAAATTGCTCAATAGATAGGTGTCAGAACACAGTGCATCAACAGTTTGTTGCGTATAGGGCTGCGTTGTCACACACCAGTCAGGGTGCCCATGTTGACCTGTATCCGCAGCCAAAAGCACCTACAATGGGCATGTGAACATCAACATAGGAATGAGTGTAAAGCATATCTATAGTCAAAATGTAAAATCATATTGTGACAGACCGCCTGGCACCCAGCCTGGTTGCCTCCGACAAGATACAGCTTCCTCCACTCTGGAACTAGGAACAAGTTATTATAGTTGAGCATTGCACCCAAGTACTAGACGACACTAGCTTAGGTGCAAACTGCAACTCTTTATTGTAGGTTCACACAGAATTTATACTGCACAAAATCAGGTAAGAGCTTGATCATGTTATCCTAAACAATGCAAACTGTAAACAGCAATATCAGTACATCTAATGACCAGCTAAGATAAACATAAACAGTAAGCTAATCAACAGCTAAAACTAACGGCTAACAGTAATCTAATTAACAGTGAGATATATAACAACTAGTTGCCTAGACAGGCCTAGGGGACTCAGGTCAGTGCCCACCCAGACAATTCGGCACCAGTTCCCCAGAAAGAAAACCCAAGGCTGTCCAAATCTCATTAACCAGCTTTTTTTTCACACCCATCTTCTCACTGACTTTCAAGTTGGCAGAGACCATTATGGCTTCCTTCACTGTTAAATGTGGTAACGTCATCTTGCATTATATAACAGGACATCTTCCTGAATGCTCATAGCTCCCTCAAATGCCAGGGCCCATAGTCAGAAGGCAAGAGGCTACCCTGCAGTCCCCTCCAAAAGCCCCAGTCTCAGTTGGGTAGACATGTGCGGTTAGTCTCGTTCCGAATTAAAATTCAGATGAATTTACATTTTTTGGAAATTCGGATGTATCCGAATTTCCAAATTACAATAGCACAGTTTTCCAATTTCCAAAGAGAATAAAATAGAATAGAAAACAAAGGAATTGAACAGAAAAAAAAATAGACTAGGAAAGAATATAACAGAAAACAAAAGAATAGAATACAACAGATTAAAACAGCTCTGTTCCCCTCCACCACATTATATTCTTTCATTTTCTGTCCTATTCCCCTCTATTGTATTCTATCTTTTTCTATTCTATTCCTCCACTTTCCACTCCACCCCATTCTCCTTGGAAATTGGAAAAGATTAGAAAATTATTCAAATTTAAAAACGATTTGAATTTGAAAACGATTCAAATTCGAAAACTATTCTAAATTGATTCAAAAACTTTTCTAATCGATTTGAAAACGAATAAACAAACCGAATTCCGAAAAGGAATTTAACGAATCTAACTAAACAAAATAACAAATCGAAACGAAACTAAACAAATTTTTTCGCTCTGCACATGTCTACAGTTGGGTCTGTCACACACATATTCATTGCTACATTGTATTTCAATTTTAGCCTACTCTTATTAATCTGAAGTTTGTCCCCATACGTTTAGTTCCATGAATTCTGTGACACGTATTTATAGTTCCCAACTGTCCCTGATTTCGAGGAGCTGTCCCTGATTTGGAACAAAGTCCCTCTGTCCCCCTTTCCTCCTCATTTGCCCCTTATTTTGGTTTGATCTATATAGTTGTATATACAATGTACTATTTATCTTTTAAAAAGTGTTTCACAGTGCTAAATCCAAACTCATCCAAATTCTAAATTGTTGCATTTGTAAGTTTCAAGAGCCAATATAAAGGAATATTAGTGCTAAGAAAAAAAAACACTTGTGAGTTTAACTAATCTCCTTTAAGAGGGCATGGCAGGGGGTGTTTCCTATGCCTACATACTTTTGCTAATAGGTGTCCCTCGTTCCTATCTCAAAATGTTTAGAGGTATGTGTATTCACTATGCCCTGTGGGGTAGGCACTGCTGTGTCACGGAGTTCACAGAGCCTGCCTTCTGAACTACAGAGGTAGAGGGAGGAGGAGTTTTAGAAGATGGAGTTAGCACAGGAGTCAATGCTTAAAGGCAGCACGGTACCATGCAATCCTTAGGAGTTGAAACGTAACAGCAATGGAGAGGCTTCAAAACATACAGGGAATCCAGAAAGTTGTGTAAAGAGATGACCAAAATACAGGCAAGTAAGCCTATATTCATTTGTAAAATATGACTATTGTTTATATTGCTGATATAAAAAAAAAATGTATGCTGTGACCATAGATCTCCTTTAAGACATATGCAATGTTGAGTTGATCAGTTGATCATGGACGGTGTTTGAATACACGTTTTTGAGCAATTCACATTTATGTAAACATGTGACCTGACACAGTGACGTGTATTGGTGAGCAAATAATTTTTGGTTGACATTTGCAAAGTAACAATCTTTTTGTAAGAAACCAAAAGACCAAAAAAATCAGTGGCAAATCTGACAAGCGCTGGCTTAGGTATATGTAGCTATGTGCTCCCTTGGGAGTGGCTGGTAGTTGTGGTTCACCTTATAGCTGCCCTCTGTCCCACCACATCACACACATCTGAAGTCACTGAACAGGCTCTAGTATTTGTTTGTTTTATTTAGGGGATTTAACTTGGATGGGGAAAAGAGACGACTGTGGGATGCCCAAAGAATTGGTTACAGGACCATCTATATACACGACCGTATATACACTCTACTTCCTTCAGCACATCTCTTCTGCAGACTATTGCTCCTTCACTTCACTCCAGCACATCACTTAGTTTCTGACCTGAAGGGAAATTTATCAGGCTCACATAACTTCTTTCTCTTCACCGCAGATAGCACATGGTGAGGCCTGCAAATTGTCAGCAGGGCCTCCGGACCACCTGTTACAGGCCAGGGTCTTGGACCCCTCAAAGTGTAGCTTAGTACTTTGGTGCTATCCGGGCCTTTTGATAGACTACAACTCCCAGCCCATCCCTCTTCCAGTTCCCACAACCTGCTTTCCGCACAGTGACACTATTTCCCCTGACTGGCTCCCAAGGCTCCACAGACTGTCCACTATTACACTCCCAAACTGCTCCGGCCTTTCTCTTCCAGCTCCCAGGGTCTGTCACTCACCGACTCCAGTGGACTCTTTAAAGTCTCTCAGTAGCACCTCTGCTGCTCTCCTGTTCCCTTGTACCTCTCCAGTAATCACCTCCACTCCTGGTTGCACCTCCAGGCCTCAAGCTCAAGGTCCAGACTGAGGGCTTCCTCGTGGGTAGAGGCCTCCACAGTACCTCTGCTACATCTTCATACTTCCACTCCCGACAACTCCTCCCCCCTGCTGGCAGACGGCTGTATTTAAGGAGGCCTGCCCCCTGCCAATCCATCTGCATATTGGTCAGGGCTCCTTGTCATACATCAGAAAGTTATACCTCATCATTCATCCCCCTTTCCAGAATCTTCTCTGCTCAAGGGGGAGGAAACTCCAAGTGGTGTTCTTTCCTTCTGTCTCCAGCTCCTCCCTGAGCCATGCCCCAGTTTAGATCAAAACATTCAGGCCTGCGCTTACAGTCAGGCCTGACTAAATTTTACCACTCCTAACAAAAACTCACTACAAAACGCACCTATCACTATACATATATTTGCATCCTTAAGGTGAAACGTGAGCCAAAATGTTTTTTCCTAATTTTGGACAGAATATGGAAGGATTAGAAGCTTCCCCAGCTTTTCATTGTAGCTTGGACCCCTGCTGGAGAGATTCATTCTAAATTTCTGTCCCAGTGACTGCTGATATTTGGACAGAAAAGAAAAATGTAACATTTTATACAGTTGTCATCAGAAGAGGAGTAGCTATTTTCCAATCTCGCAATTCCCTCTCCTGGTGCTGTCAAAAGTTGGATTTTTATCCAAATTAGAAAGATTTCCTTTTACTTGCTGTTGTGTCTCCAGGTCAGGGTGTCTCCTCGGTGGGGACACAGAGAACAATAAATAGCTGATAGAGGTTCTTAGGTGAGTTAGGAGAGGTCTGAAAAAGGGTGATCCAAGCTGCAGAGGTGCTTGTTATTGTGTGATTAAGCATCGATCTGAGTCATTTCTTATTCCTAGGTGATCTAGGTGACGGTCAGGTCAGGGTGAGGCCTGTGGAGGTCCTGAGAACCCTGCAGAGGATTCTCCAACTGCGTTCACAGAAGGTTGTAAGCTTTGAGCCGATAGGGCTACCATTACTTCAGCGGATGTAAGTCATTTCCTTGTTTTTATTAACCACTATATTTGAGTCACTCACTACACTATTAGGATGCCCCAGGAACCACCATATTCCAAATCCCTGATAGGGGTTCTTATCCTTGCCCACTGCATCCCAAAGAAGAAAAAGGTTTTGGCTAGGTGTACTTTAAACTGAGATTTTTTTGTTATAATTTAAAGCAAGGGTTACATGTATACACTATATTACTAAAAGTATTGGGACGCCTGCCTTTACACGCACATGAACTTTAATGGCATCCCAGTCTTAGTCCTTAGGGTACACAAACAAGGTCCATAAAGACATGGAAAAACGAGTTTGAGGTGGAGGAACTTAAATAGCCTGCACAGGGTCCAGACTTCATCCCAATAGACAACCTTTAGGATGAATTAGAGCAGAGACTGTGAGCCAGGCCTTCTCATCCACATCAGTGCCTGACCTCACAAATGCGCTTCTGGAAGAATGGTCAAACATTCCCATAGACACACTCCTAAACCTTGTGGACAGCCTTCCCAGAAGAGTTGAAGCTGTTATGGCTGCAAAGGGTGGGCCATCTCAATATTGAACCCTACAGACTAAGATTGGGATGTCATTAAAGTTCATGTGCGTGCAAAGGCGGGTGTCCCAATACTTTTGGTAATATAACGCATGTATTATATCCTTCTCTATAATTAATACATAGTCTTGTGATTAAGGAGGAGGCCAAGTTGATCACATACTGAATATTTTTTTTCTCAGCCCTATATGGCTTTTGTCATGGTCAAACCACTCAATATTCTTTAGCATCACTATTCAACCACCATATAATATGTGAGATGGATTCCACTTTGCCTAAATCCTATTCCTGTCAGTGTAAATAATTATACTCTGAGGACTTGAAGAGCAATAACGTGCTGTTAAAGGGATAGGCATATTACCTGTGCAGCCTGTGCTACTGCATAGTGTCAGCAAAGAAAGGGAGGAACCCTCAAAGTTACTGCAAGGGAAGTAAAAAGGAACCTTCATTGGGGCCAGCACCGATCTGCTGTAGAGGGAGTCCAGGGCCAGGTCTTAGACCCCTTTCATACTGAGGCGCTGCAAAAACTGCCGATAAAACACTGGTCGTTTTAGCGGCACATTTGCTGTGCTTTTCGAGCCACGTGACAACGCGAACCGCTTTGCAACGCTTTTGAATTGCTTTCCAGGCGCTTTGGAAGCGCTGCCCATTCATTTCAATAGACAGGGACATTTTTGAGCACTCCAAACATGCCCCAAAGATGCTGCTTGCAGGACTTTTATCCAGTGTGAAAGCATCCATTGAAATAAGTGGGAGGCAGTTTAAGCTTTTCAGGGGCAAAAGTGCCTAAAAACGCCTCAGTGTAAAAGGGGTCTTAGGAGCCTTTTGTGGCCATCATTGTGCAATTAAAATTACAGCTTTTTATATTTAAGTAAAGTGGTTGTCTACCCATTAAAAAAATAAAATAAAATAAAAACCTGCAAGACAATAGCATAATGAGCTAGCATGCACCACATACTAGCTCATTATGAGATACTTACCTTGAAACGAAGATCCGACCGGGCTGCTCAGTCCCCTCTGAGGGAGCGGACATCTTCCCTCAGATCCTGCTTCTGGGTACGCGGCTCCGGCGCTCTGACTGGCCGGAGCCGCGAGACGTCACTCCCGCACATGCGCGCACGACCTGTCTTACTGGCAGGCCTTTGCCGGGACATACACAGTGCATGCATCGGGACATATATGGCGCATGCACCGTAAAGCCGCAACATTTTAGAGAGGGAATATCTCCAAAACCGTACAGGTTTAGGAGATATTCATTTTACCTACAGGTAAGCCTTATTATAGGCTTACCTGTAGGTAAAAGTACAAAAATCGGGTAGACAACCGCTTTAATTTGGGGATGTAAGACCACAAAAAAAATATATAATTTTTTTAATGCTCTTTGTGGCTACTTTTTACTGAGTGTATTATACAAATGAGCATGTTTAATAAAGCAAAAATAAAAACGTGCCCTCTACAACCAAACAGAAATCATAATTTTGTTTTAGATTTCAAAAAACAACACAAAATACAAATAGAAAACATAACCATAACAGACAGTGGTGTGAGCCCACGTAGGGGTATCCGGAATTACTTTTCAAGAAACATGAAACAGTAGTTGGCATGGGTTACATCCGGAGATCACTAGGGTGTGGCTCACAATGTCATCCATATGTGTAAATAAGTTATATAAGGAGTACAGAGGAGAACAGAACACTGCGAGGGAGGATGTCCCCATTGCAAAAGCAATTATGTAGGAAATCCAACATGATATCAGATATTACTCCATGGCCACCTCTGAAGCAGATAAGGGCTCAACCAGTCATTTAGGCCATATCCAATCATATTTCTTGGACCAGCCTCTATTTATGTAGGTATCTTTATAGAGTGGTAGACTGGGGAGGGCAGTGGACTTTCTCCATTACAACTCTATGGTATTTCTAGCGTAGAAAAGGAGTAAGCTGACCAGGGTAAGCTCAGCCACTGTAGGTATGATACCACAAGGCCCAATAAACATACATGCATTGAGCATCATACATGCATTGAGCATGGTTGCACAGGAACAGATTTCACATGATTTATCATAGTCAACACCTCTTCCCAGAAACGATAGAGCACTCACTGCTCCAGGACAATCCGGACTAAGACACTGAACCCGAGGACGACCGGGCAAGTCCAGATTATATGAGAAAAATCACCTGGGGAGCCTCCACAGCTCCAGTACTCTTGTGGGTGTGAAGAATTCATCCTATGGTATCTGTAAGGAGTATAGTAGGCCCTTTGTACAATTTTTAATTGTATAAGTCTATGCCATAAAGAGACGACGACCCAAAGCGGAAGGTCCCAAATTTCATCCCAATCATCATTGTCTAAGTCCGGTATATCCTGTCTCCAAACAGAAATCATGTTTAATTATTCTGTATCACATTAATGCAAGATGAAATAAACAACGTACTGCACTTTGCATGTCATCATTCTCATCAAGCTCAAAGATGTCCTACAGGATGACTAAATGTGTGTACGAGCTAAGGAAAACAATTGAAGCCCTTCTAAGAATTATTAATTATCATTTATCCAAAACACTAATTATCATTTTCCTGTGGTTAATTATTCTTCATACTGCATTCCTAAATCTTGTAAACAAATGGAAAACTTGTTCCCTAGAAAAAGAGATTTTTTACACTTCTTGTGGCAAGGTCAGGAAAGGTTCACAAATGTAAAACGCTCATGTGAATTATGAGATTACAACAAAGTTCTTTCAAGTTTTCAGTCCATAACAGATGGGAGTTGAAGTGTTTACGACAGACTACAAGTTACTACATGCCTCTGTGCATAAAATGCTTTTTATCTAAATAAATGGACACTGGTGTCTATTATAAACACGCTAGGCACGCTAAATTCTTGGGATTTAAAAAAAGAGACTTTTTAAGACTTTGGTTTTTTTTGCAATTTTATTCCAAAAGCTGCCAAGCTAGAATGTCTATCACAAATAATGAAAAAAAAATTGTTTGAGAATTTGAACATTAGATATAATTTTTTTCATAGCTTTTACTCAAATTAAGGGGAAATGTTTACCATCTCTTCTTTCATGTTTGCTACACTTTGTGAATCTAGCTGCACAGCTGTACAATGACATCATGCCACACCCCCAGTCAGGTCACACTTATATTTTGTGGTTAGGTCATGCCTTTTAAGCATTGTACTTAAAGGATTATCATATTTCATACCCGTTCTAAGGAAGGCAATAATAATATAATTTCTTAAAAAGTGGCTTTTTGCATAACATTGCACTATAATAGCAACCCTAATGTGTGCATTAATATTTATGTCGATAAATACAGGGATTCATTTTAAAAAATGGGTTCAATGTCTAAAGTTGAATGAATAAATGATTGTTTATCTTAAAATCCAAGGCACAGAAAGGAACCAGAAATGACAGAATAAGCTGCATACAGTGACTTTTGCAACTATTGTACAATGGTATTTTACCTGCCATTCCAGTGGTAAGACAGCACGGTAAATGACAACAATGTGTTAGCTTTTGGTGAGGACCGATTGGCATAGGACATATAGGCACTAGAATCAAACTCTGTCTCTAATATTAAAAAAAAACTCAGGTTTGCCCATTGAGGGTTTGTTTTAATACCCTTTTCTGCAGCAGCACATTGCCAACTATCCTTCGCTCTGCTGCCACACTGTTCAGGTTCTGGAATCAAAGAAACTAGCTGGTGCTTCTAGGTATTGAGGAGCATGTGAGTGCATGGGCTGGATCGAGATGGTGCTCAGGCAAGCATTGGGGGGGCTGGTGGGAGTTGAACATGAAAGGTTTTTTTACCTTAACGCAAACAATGCATTAAGGTAAAAAAAGCCTTCTGCCTTTACAACCACTTTAATTTTATGGTCTTTATGTCAAGACCAAACTTCTGGTGCGTTTCCTATGGGTCCTCTATAGAAACCAGAGTAACAAACTAAGGGATTAAATGATTCATTGCAATCAACAACACATTTGCAAGGATATCTACTCATAGAGTGAAGGGTACATGGAGATGGAAAGGGGTAGGGAAGCATTGGCAAGCCTGGCCAGTTTATTTCCTGCTGAAGATGGGCAGCTCAAGAAAGGAAAGCATTTGCAAGTATGGGAAAAGAGAGTGTAGTTTTACAGAATGGGGGGGGGGGGGGATTCCATCAATAACTTTATTTTATTTTCACATATAATAAATTTATTTGGACATTGTCAGGAACTGTTACAAAGTGTTAGACAAACATTGTGTAACCCTAGATAGCGGCCCTTTTAAGTTATGGAAGCCACGCAGCCCAGGCATCATTAGACTGAGCATGGCCAGGCATTGGCAAGTATAGGAAAGAGAATGTAGTTTTGCAGGGGTTGGGGGAATTCATCATTACTTATAATTTCACATATAATAAATGCATTTGGACACTGACTGCAGTAGGTATTTGTGAACAGTGATGATCAGCTAGTTAACTGGATCTGACAATACATTATTAGGAACCCTTCTAAAGTGTTGGACAAACATTCTGTCGCCCTAGCAGGCAGCCCTTTTAATTTACCAAAGCTGCACAGCCAGGGCATCATCAAGCTGCACCTCAGCTTGGCCAGTTTATTCCCTGCTGGAGATGGACAGCTCCAGAAAGGCAAAGACATGTATGTCTGCAAGGGGACTTAAGCCCACCCTTCTGCATAGAAAAGACATAGGCATTTCAAATGAAGGATGGGTAGAGTTTGAGCATTGTACTGAGGCATGAGAGACAGACTGGGCACCAGTTAATCTGAGTGTCCAGGGTCATACAATCCCATCCAACCCCCTTGTGTGAGATCTGCTGCAGAGGAGCCTGGTAGTGAGGATCAATCTGCCAAAGACATTGAGGCCTAACATCCATCTGCCTCCACCAGTCCTGCAGTAAGTCAAGGTACAGATAAGACTTAGGTGGTCCATTGTCAGACTTTTAATTGGTGGGAGTCACTGAGAGGCACTCTGGCCACCCTCTTTGGTATTGAATACTGCTATTAAAGATTAGAGCCTACTATGCCAAGACGGTAAGTTATTTAAAGGGGACATCATCACTCTGGTGCTAATAATTGTCATAGTTTAAGAGCCAAGAGATGTTTTAGGGTCTTTGAAGTTGTATGCAGTAGATGTCAGCAGATGTTTCTCTCCCTCTCTGTCTCTCTCTCCCTCTTTCTCTGCCTGTCTCTCTCTCTGCCCATCTCTCTCTGCCCGTCTCTCTCTCCCTCTCTGTCTCTCTCTCCCTCCCTCTCTTCCTGTCTCTCTCTCTACTTGTCTCTCTCTCTACCTGTCTCTCTTTCTCTCTCCCTCTCTGTCTCTCTCTCTGTCTCTCTCTCTCCCTCTGTTTCTCTCTCTCCCTCTCTGTCTCTCTCTCTTTCTCTCTCCCTCTGTCTCTCCCTCTCTGTCTATCTCTCTTTCTCTCCCTCTCTGTCTCTCTCTCCCCCTCTCTGCCTGTCTCTTTCTCTCTGCCTATCTCTCTCTGCCTGTCTTTTTCACTCTGCCTCTCTCTCTCTCTCCCTCTCTGTCTCTCTCTGCCTGTCTCTCTCTCTTTGCCTTTCTCTCTACCTCTACCTGTCTCTCGCTCTCTCTGCCTGTCTTTGTTTCTCTCTCCATCTCTGTCTCTTTCTCCCTCTCTGCCTCTCTCTGCCTGTCTCTCTCTCTTCGTCACTGTCTCTCTCTCTCTCTGCCTGTCTCTTTCTCTATGCCTGTCTCTCTCTCTGCCTTTCTCTCTACCTCTACCTGTCTCTCGCGCTCTCTGCCTGTCTTTGTCTCTCTCTCTCTCTCTGCCTGTCTCTGTCTCTCTCTGCCAATCTCTGTCTCTCTCTCTCTCTCTGCCTGTCTCTCTCTCTCTCTCTCTGCCTGTTTTTGTCTCTCTCTCTGCCTGTCTTTGTCTCTCTCTCTCTGCCTGTCTCTGTCTCTCTCTCCCAGCCTCTCTCTCTCTCTGTCTGTCTCTCTCCCTCTGCCTGTCTCTCTCCCTCTGCCTGTCTCTCTCTCTGCCTGTCTCTGTCTCTCTCTCTCTCGCTCTCTGCCTCTCTCTTCCTGTCTCTCTCTTTCTCTCTTTCTGCCTGTCTCGCTCACTCTCTGCATGTCTTTGTCTCTCTCTCTGCCTGTCTCTCTGCCTGTCTCTCTCCCTCTGCCCGTCTCTCTCCCTCTGCCTGTCTCTCTCTCTGCCTGTCTTCTCTCGCTCTCTCTCTCTCTGTCTCTGTCCGTCTCTCTCTCTGTCCGTCTCCCTCTCTC
>BLSH010552110.1:1819417-1833386 GCA_018402905.1 Glandirana rugosa | reverse complement strand
GTACAACTGGGGGAATCCATAGTGGAGAAGGATCTGGGGGGTTTGGTAGATCATAAGCTTAATAATGGCATGCAATTCCAAGCTGCAGTTTCCAATGCAAGCAAAATACTGTCTTGTAGAGAGGTATGGACTCCAGAGATAGAGACATAATTTTGCCCCTGTACAAATCATTAGTAAGACCTCATCTGGAATATGCAGTTCAGTTTTGGGCACCAGTTCTCAAAAAGGATATGGGGGAACTGGAGAAAGTGCAGAGAAGGGCAACCAAACTAATAAAAGGCATGGAGGAGCTCAGCTATGAGGAAAGATTAGAGGAACTGAATTTATTCTCTCTTGAGAAGAGGAGATTAAGGGGGGGATATGATCAACATGTACAAATACATAAGTGGTCCATATAGTGAACTTGGTGTTGAGTTATTCACTTTAAGGTCATTACAAAGGACAAGGGGGCACTCTTTATGTCTAGAGGAAAAAAGATTTCATCTCCAAATATGGAAAGGTTTCTTCAGAGTTAGAGCTGTGAAAATGTGGAATAGACTCCCTCCAGAGGTGGTTTTGGCCAGCACAGTAGATTGCTTTAAAAAAGACCTGGATTCTTTCCTTAATGTAAATAATATAACTAGGTACTAACATTTTTAGGTAAAGTTGATCCAGCGTGAATCCGATTGCCTCTTGGGGGATCAGGAAGGAATTTTTTCGCTCGCTATAGCAAATTGGATCATGCTTTGCTGGAGTTTTTTGTCTTCCTCTGGATCAACTGTGGGTGAAGGATTGTATATGGGATTGTATGGTTATATATCATTTTTCTATTTTTTTTTTCTTTTTTTTTTTGGTTAAACTAGATGGACTTGTGTCTTTTTTCAGCCTGACTAACTATGTTACCTCCTGAAGAAGCAGCCCCTGCCGCGAAACATGTAGAGGACATACAGTACATCGCGAATCACATGCCTTCAGCATTCGTCTAAAGCTACTATGTGACCAGTTAGACATGTTTGTATAACTTACTGTCTGTTGAGGGTATCATGTATTGCTGTTTTATCAAACAATGTACATCTATGTATTTTTTAAACAATTTTGAACAAATACAGTTTACATATTTTTAATATTTTTGTTCAATAATTGGGTACCGAGATAGTCCATTATTCTTCCTACTGGGGGTTCTGTAGAGGTCACCCCTTGGTACTCTTCTCTAATATTCAATTTAGGATGATGGTACCTCTTTAACCTTCTAAACATGTACAGGCATAGAGGCTTGCATGCTTCTTATCCCTGAATAAGAAAGTTTCCTACCATATGACTCCTTTAAAGAATATGTCAAATAATAAATAACAAACAGTATGTAGATGCAGAAACAAACTCATGGACACATATTTTAGAAGGTCAATAGCTGCTCCTGTGAACAGGGATGTTACAAGTACACTGTTGCCTGGAAACACCACTTGTGCAAGATTTTGAAGAGATTGCTGTACTTTGTATTATAATCAGTTTAGGATGAAAGGCTTCATATGCTTCTCTGCTTATCTCCTAAAAATAAATGTGATTTACCACATCTATATTTTTATTAAGAACCTATCACTTACACTGCAGGTCAGTATTTTATATTTTAATGTATATTGCCCTGGGAAAATGAACCACAAATACTTCAGGTGCCACCACTTAAGCTAATTACCAGGCTGAATTTAATACTTTATATCTCAACTGTCCTGTGTGTGCGGACAAAAAAAGAGTCTGTCTGATGACCAAGGTTTTACTGGATAAACGTGGATAGGGTGATTCCAATGTGTTAAGCCAACTCCTACCCTGAAAAGCAGCCTTCATATGTATTCACTATATTTGCAGATACAGCAAGAACCTGAAATCCCAAGGTCCACTAATATGAAATTTTCATCACTGTGTAGTCCACTGGCGGCCCGTCCATTAGGGGCGCTGCCCCCCTAATCCATGCGCCCGGCCCCTAATCTACATGCAGGGCACCGGACACATGGATTTTAATGGAAGAGAGAGAGGAGAAGCAACGGCCCGGAGCAAGTAACAACTGAAGTGATCGCCGCCTTTCCGCCTGTCCTCACCTCCCCATCCATCTTCCGCGTGGGGGGGGTCACTTCACCAATAAGGAGGTGCAGATCAGTGGAAGCTGGTGGTTTTTTTTGGGGGGGTGGCAAACAACCCCCCCGAGTGGCAACTCTCGCCCACTGTTTTCCCCTGCACTTACCCCCTCTAGGCAGGTACTGTGCAGCACCTCCATGTTCTCTTGTCCACAGCGGCTTCCAGCGTGCAACTCCTCCCCTACTCCTCCTAGGCGTCCAATAGGATCGCCTGTCCTATGAGCCAATCGGGTGATGGGTGTCAAAATTCGTTACCTGATTGGCCAAGAGGATGATCAGTGTTACAACAGCGAATATTCATTCGTTGTTGTAACACACCTAGGTGGGCTGTGAGCACACTCTCTGCACTCACAGCCCACCCTATTTTGAAGCCTATTAGAGCGCCTGGCTCTAATAGTTGCTTAAAAAAAACTCTGCCCACCCCCGCAATTGTAATTCATGCAGCCCGGTGTCCTGAAAGGGGCCGGGAGCATGGATAGGTGAGGCGGCGGCCCGTCCCTGATGCAGATGACGGTTAGGGGCATTCTACAGAGTGACCATGAAAATTCTGGATCACTGGAGGATTTCAGGCTCTAGCCTGTAGCAAAGATACCAAAAAAGTGCAATTACCTGGAGGCCAGTTTAACACTGAACCACCCCAATGGTACTTTTTAAGTTAAATAATGCTTTAAGATTTTGGTAATTTAGAGTCAGAGCTTCCTCCCCTGTGACAATGGGACATGAACAAAAAAAAAAGACTGGTAAAGGTTCTATATTTTCCCAACTCTATCCAAAACCAAAAAGAAAAAAGTTAAATTAAAATAACCAAATGTGGCATGGATATCAGCACTTACTGTATCTAAAGAAAATAATAGGCCTCCAGCAAAAGAAAATCTGCAGTCCACCATAGCCATCCTTATTGTCATTCTTTTGGAAATAATTATTTAATATCTGAAGGTGCCCACTAAGACAGTGTTTTTCAAGCTGTCTTCAGTCAAGGCACCCTTTAGAATTGCGCACAATCCCAGGGCACACCAGTCTAAAGGCTCACTCACACAAGGAAGCGTGCTCCCTAGTGTTGCATTTTTAACTAAGCTGCTCTATGCTAGTAAAACATGCAAAATATGTGCTGGCATGATTTTTAAATTGAGCCCCACCAAAATGCACGGTACTGCGGTACCATGCGTATTCGTGGGCGAACACATGCATGCAACTGGTGGATGTGTGGGGGTGCCTTAAGAATTAAGGCTGGGTTCCCACTGGAACCTGCAGCGGCTCCCAGCAGGGGTCCGGTGTGTGCTGATTCACAGTTTCAGGTCAGATTTCAGCCCGAATTTTGGGCTGAATTTGGGCCTGAACCGTCCAAAAGTTGCAGTGTTTTTGTGCAAACCGCACCAGATCTGCTGCAGAGATATGTGAACTGGCTGCATTGAGAACCGGTCACAATCTCCTGCTATGCAAATTGGATCCAATTCGCATAGGTGTGAACCCAGCCTAATGGCACCTGCGTGCAACTTCAAAAGTCAACGCATTTTTGTGTGATGCGGATAAACGCATGTTACCACACTGCACCAGGTGTGGAATAAAAAAACTAAAATTTTGTTTTTAAGGCAGAGTTAAGCAGTCAGTAAGTTGTAAATCCCCCAAAGCCCCCCCCCCCCCAAAGCCCCCCCATGCCTCCAGCTAGCACAAATTTCCCTCTTCAAAATCCCCACTTCTAGCACAAACCTCCTCCCCTTGTAGCACAAACCCATCCCCCCTCCAAAATGCACCCTCCTACTACAAATCACCCCTGCAAAATTCCCCCACTGGCACAAATCCTCCCCTCCTCCTAAACCCCCTCCCCTTTTACATTTATTAAAGCATAATTACAGAAAGCCCAAAATACCCTAACCACTAGATGTAAAGGACTGTGACGGTACCAATATACAGTTGTGCTCATAAGTTTACATACCCTGGCAGAATTTATGATTTCTTGGCCATTTTTCGGAGAATATGAATGATAATACAAAAACATTTCTTTCACTCTGTCATGAATCTGCAGTAACATTTCATGTCCTCTCTGTCTGCTTTGGCCACGACATGGAGTCAGTAGCAGCGAAGTCCATCCTCACCATCAGAGGCTCTGGTGAAAACCTGCTGGCTCTTAGACTCCGTGCCCTGGGGAAACTTATGCTCTAGCTCCCTGTGTAATCTGTGTCAGTGCTCCAGTAGACCTGCTTTCCTGAACCATCCAGAGCTCCATTCGCAGCAGTCAGCTAAGGGTCCACAACCTTAGCGGTGCGCCCCTAACCCAGCGTTGTGCATCTGTCACCTGCCTTCAGGTGATCTGACAGTTTGATCGGCCATGGACCCGGCTGATGTGCCACTACCTGCAGATAATCCGCTGCAGGGCATAGTCCGCAGACTTGAGACCCAGGAACCGAATCAGACGCAGGTGATACGATTTCTCCAGGATTTGGCCTCCCGCTTTGAGCAGCTTCAGGACCTCCAGTTCGGCAACCTCAACCGCAACCGCTGCTGTATCTGTTCCAGTCACACTCGCAGCCACAAACCCTTTGCAGTTACCAGCTCTGTCCCGTTACTCTGGGGACTCTAAGGCCTGCAGGGGGTTCCTCAGCCAGTGCACCATTCATTTTGAACTCCAGCCTCAAAACTTCCCATCTGATTGGGTGAAGGTAGCCTATATTATTTCCCTCCTGTCCGGCGAGGCTTTAGCCTGGGTTGCCCCTCTGTGGGAGAAGAGTGACCCAGTGGTTTCTAATTTGTCTAGTTTCTTGAAACTCTTTCGGAACATCTTTGAGGAACCAGGTTGTGTCTCTTCAGCGACCAGCGCCCTTTTACGCCTCAGCCAAGAGTCTGCTTCTGTGGGACAGTATGCTCTTCATTTTTGGATCCTAACTGCTGAGCTGAACTGGAACAATGAGGCCTTAATTGCAACCATTTTACAGGGCCTCTCTGACAGAGTGAAGGACCAATTAGAGGGAAGAACCATCCCTATTGATCTGGACAATGTGATCTCCCTGTGTAACCAGATCGATATTCGCTTACAGGAAAGGACCCTAGAAAAAATATGCCAGCACCCCTTGCTCCCTAGTCAGCCTGAGCTCCCCTCTCTGCGACCCGTGGAGCATCCCCTGCCAGATGAGGAACCTATGCAGCTGGGCTGGACCAGGCTATCTACCGAGGAGCGTGCTAGGCATAGAACTTGTGGCCTGTGTCTCTACTGTGGGGGCAAAGGGCATTTTTGTGACACTTGCTCTCTTCATCCGGGAAACACTTGGGTCTAATACATCTGGAACGTGGAGTATTGGAACCAGAAACATCACCATCTCGTATCCTTCTTTCGCCGTTCCTTCATGTTGGTGCTTCTTCTCATCTGGTCTTGCCATATCTGGATTCCGGAGCTGCTGGCAACTTTATGGACTGGAAAACTGCATCTTCCATGAAACTTACCCTTTCACCCCTCGCCACTCTATTGGTGGTCTCGGCAATCTATGGCACTGTTCTTCCAGGAGGCCCTATCCGCTTCCAGACCCTTCTTGTTAAGATGTCAGTAGGAATGCTCCATCAGGAGGAGATATCCTTCCTTATCCTACCTAAGACCTCAACTCCCATCGTACTGGGCCTTCCTTGGTTACAGCTCCATTCCCCACACGTTGACTGGACTTCTGGGCAGATCCTGGCTTGGGGTTCCTCCTGTTTCTCGTCCTGCCTACTCAAGGTTGCCCCAAAAGAGAGATTTCCTGTTGCCACCACCTGAGTTTATTCTGCCCTTCCCAGGGCATATAGCGATTTTGTCGGGATGTCTTCTGCAAGAAATAAGCTGAAATGCTTCCTCGTCACAGGTCCTTTGACTGTGCCATTGACCTTGTTCCCATAGCAACTCTGCCTAGGGGCCACACCTTTCCCCTGTCCATTCCAGAGACCCAGGCCATGTCCGAGTATGTCGCTGAGAACCTAGAGAAAGGGTTCATCCGGAAGTCCTCTTCGCCTGCAGGAGCAAGATTCTTTTTTGTTGCCAAAAAGGATGGTACCTTAAGACCCTGCATTGATTTTTGAGGATTAAAGGCCATGACAATCAAGAACCGATACCCCTTACCCCTAATATCTGAGCTATTCAACAGATTGAAAGGTGCCTCCATTTTTACTAAGTTGAATCTCAGGGGTGCATACAATCTGATCCAGATAAGGGAAGGTGACAAATGGAAAACCGTACTTAACACTAGAGATGGGCATTATGAATACTTGGTTATGCCCTTTGGGATGTGTAATGCCCCCAGCATTAAACTTCGTTAACAAAATCTTCAGGGATCTTCTTTATCAATTTGTTGTCATCTATCTGGATGACATTCTCATCTTTTCTGAAAATGTGCTTGTCCACTGAAACCATGTCTGGGTTGTACTTCAGCGCCTTTGAGAAAATAATCTGTATGCCAAACTGGAGAAATGTTCTTTTGAATGTTCTGAGGTCCTGTTTCTTAGATGCTTTGTCTCCAGTTTGAGTCTTCATATGGATCCCGAAAAGGTCTCAGCCATTACCATCTGGCCACTTCCTGCCAGCATCAATGCCACACAGCGATTTCTTGGGTTCACCAATTATTATAAGCAATGCATTAAGAATTACTCTTCTATTGCTGCTCCTACTATTGCCTTGACCAAGAAGGGTGCTAATGCCAAAGAGTGGTCCCCTGAAGCTATCTCTGCATTTCATAATTTGGATCAAGTCTTTGTTTCTGGACCTCTCTTGAGGAGACCTAATCCCGGGGATCCATTTTGCATTGAAGTGGATGCTTCTTTGACTGGAGTGGGAAGCTGTGTTTCTTCAATCCTTGGAGAAAAAACATCAACCATGTATGGTTTTCTCCAAAAAATGTTCTCAGGCAGAGAAAAATTACGCTATTGGTGATTGGGAGCTTCTTGTAATTAAATTGGCGTTAGAGGAGTGGCATCATCTATTGGAGGGTTCCCCTCACTTCATAACAATCTTCACTGAACACAAAAATCTGCAGTGCTTACAGAATGCCAAACAACTGAATTCCAGACAGGCCAGATGAAGTCTTTCCTTTTACCATTTTAATTTCACGATTACATACAAACCTGGTTCCTGCAACAGTCGGGCTGATGCACACTCTAGGTCTTTTGACACTCTGGATGAGGAGCCGATCATTTCGAACTCAGGTATTCTTGCCCATTCTACCACCCTGGAGTCAAAAACTCTTCCTGGCAAGACCTTCATCCCCACTGAGCTAAGAGCGAAGATCCTTCGTTGGGGACATGATTCCAAGGCGGCAGGTCATGCTGAATTCCACTGATCCTTCCTGCTCATCACTCGCCACTACTGGTGGCCTACTCTCCGCCCAGATGTCGAAGACTACTTAAGGCTTGTCATATCTATGCCCAGTCTAAATCCTCCACACAAGCTCCTGCTGGTCTTTTCATGCCCTTGCACATTCCTAAGGAGCCCTGGACTCACATTGCCATGGACTTTATTACCGATCTCCCACCATCTGAGAATAATACGGTTATTTGGGTGGTAATTGATCGGTTCTCTAAGATGGCCCATTTTTTTCCTCTTCCGGGTCTTCCTTCTGCTCCTGCTTTGGTTCCCATTTTGTTCGAGAAATCTTCTGCCTCCATGGGGTTCCTTCCCATATTGGTTCGGACAGGGGTGTTCAATTTACATCTCACTTTTGGAGAGCCTTTTGCAAATCCCACATTATTGTCCTGGATTTCTCTTCTTCTTACCACCCTCAATCCAATGGACAGACCGAGAGGGTTAATCAGAAGTTAGAGGTCTTTCTCCAAACTGTAGTCTCGGCTCATCATGATGATTGGTCATCTTTACTCCCATGGGCGGAATTCTCTCACAACAATCATGTCAATGTCAGTTCTTAAAAGACACCTTTTCTTACAGTTTATGGAATACACGCTCAGCTCCCTCTTCCTGTGACCTGTTCTCCGGACATTCCAGCTTTGGCTACGGTCCAACAATCATTGAATTCTATTTGGGGTGATGTTCATGATTCCCTCCGGGAGGCTGCTGATAAATATAAAGGTTTTGCTGACCGTAGCAGGTCTGGAGACGAAGTCTGGCTTTCCACCAGGAACATCAAGCTCAGGGTTCCTTCTCTGAAATTTGCCCCAAGATTCATTGGTCCGTATACTATAATTTCTAAGTTGAATACGGTTTGCTTTAAGATCCATAAAAGCCTTAAGATTTCAAACTCCTTAATGTTTCCCTTCTAAAGCCTTTAGTCCTCAATAAGTTCTCTCATCCTCTCCCTACTGCAGTTCCGGTCTCTGAAGATAGTCAGGAGTACGAGGTTAGTCCAATTCTGGATTCCTGGCTCTGTAAAGGCATTCTTCAGTACCTTGTGCATTGGAAAGGGTTTGGTCCTGAGGAGAGGTCTTGGATCCCTGCATCTGAGGTATTTGCACCTCGCCTTGTGAGGAGGTTTTATTTAAGGTTTCCCTCCAAGCCTGAGCCCAGACGGGAGAGGGGGAGGCCTTGTAAGAGGGGGGTACTGTCATGAATCTGCAGCAGCATTTCATGTCCTATCTGTATGCTTACCTCTCTACTTGTGGTCAGCTTAGAGACCGTGCACCTCTCACCTGTGTGCTAAGTAATCTTCCCTCAGCAGGGCTCCACCCCAGTCTCTAATTAGGAACATTATTAAAGACCATCCATTGCAAGCCCACGCTGCCAATCAATATTGTGTGTTAGGCTTCCTGTGTGTGTGGTTCCTGCTGTGTGCTCTACGCCTGATTCCATTTACCAACCTTGGCTTGTTCTTTGACTATTCCTGTCTGCTTGAGACCTCAACCTTTGGCATGTTCTCCTGTCTGGAAGGCCTCAGATGTAAGCCGACCATGCAAAAATTACAGACAGCCATATTGGCCAATCAGTACAAGCATCACAATAATATGGCCTCAGGAGTGGAAAAGACAAAGCAGCTCTAGCTAACAATTACGGTTGTGCCTACCCTACTCTTGCACAAACTTGAACAACCAAAGTATAATCATATTGTGCAAATTGGACTAGTCCTATCTCTATGAAAGCCTCTGTAGTCCTAAGTACAGAATGTTTGAAGGAAACCAAGCTCTTTAAATCTCTTTTTCATTTGCATGTAGGTTCTGGGCCTTATGGTCTTGTCTTTGGAGGGAGTTTTACTTGTCTTTTTTTAAATTAAAAGTTTTGTGTGTTAACCTCTGTGTATATGGAGCAGTAAGAACACATCCCGTTCCTCCTCTGGGCTCTCTCCCCCTCCCTGATGCTATCTATACTACTGCCGGCAAAACAGAAAGCTGTGTGCACTGCCCGACCTTTCCTTAGCAGCCAATGATGTCATTGGTTGGTAGAATGTGGGCAGCCGGTTGGTACAGCTTTCAGTTGTGCCGGCAGTAATATATATAGCAGCAGGGAGGGGGAGAGAGAACGGAGGAGGAACAGGATGTGCTCTCCCTGCTTCATATACACAGAAGTTAACACACAAAACTTTTAATCATCAGACTGTACCAGGGCTTTCTGTAATTTTGTCTCGGAACGCTTGGGGACTTTTTGCGGCACCCCGGTTGAAAAACCCTGCACAAGATATTATTTTAAAATTAAATATCTTTATTTAGCAATAGGAAGAACAACAGTTTAAATAATTTACAAAATATTTGTAATAATACACTGCTCTGTGGAGACAATGAAAGGTGAAGAAAATTTTCGGAAACATTTCTGTCTCTGCATCAACAGAGAACCCAAGACACCTCCCCAGTCAGAAAGGCTTGTGTTTGTTGTGAGGATTGTCAAGTGGGGTGGTAGGAAAGGCCTGCCTAGAGTCAACATCAGCAATAGCAACCACTATTACAGGGACACCTAGTCTCTGGCCTGAGGCAAGCTCGTTCTCTATTGGGCAAAGAGAACTCCCTTAAAAGACAAGATCATAAGGCCTGGAACCTACATGTAAATGAAAAAGAGATTTAAAGAGTTTGGTTTCCTTCAAAGAATCTGTACTTAGGACCACAGAGTCTTTAGCTTAACCTTGAAGAGGAAATCGTTCATTAGTCCAGTATCCAGGGTCAAGCCATTGTTGACCACCTCTAAATTCATGGAAAGTGAGAACTTCTGTATGTTTAGAAGACAAAGGCAAAATCCTGCAAGGTTTGTAAGGTGACCCATAGGCTAGTTTGCAGTTCTGAAGCCAAAGCACCCCTGACAAACAAGTCATTGCAAAGAAATGATCACTGATATGCCACTGGCTATCAACAATAACAAGATCAGTGCTAGGACCTTGGTGAACACTTAGGGAGCAGTGGCTAACCAAAAGAGCAGAGCCAAAAATTGGAAGTGGAAGTGCCTAACTGCAAAGCACAAAAAGTGCTGTTGGCCAGAAGAATTGGGTACGTAAATGTATGAATCCCAAATATCTATCAAGGTCATTAAAAACTCCTGGATGAAGAGTGGCCACTGCCAATCAAATACATAACTTGGATTTACTGCTTGAGAATGGTGAAAAGGTTTGTACAAAACTCCCTGAAGCATTCACAAAGCAAGCTCTTGTAAGAGTTGGAATAAAACTGAGGTGAGCTGATGGGAAAGAGAGATTTGAAGTAAAAAAAATCTGCTTAATAGGGACGGATTGATTTTGTAACCTGCAGATACCACTTCTCGCACTCAAACATCAGAAACATTTTTGAGCCTTAAAATTTGCAAAGGTTAGCAGCAGACTCCCCCCAACACTATTTTTTGTTGGTGGAGCAAATTTTTATGCAATGGAAGGCTTGTCAGCAGGTTTGGAGATACTGGCCCTACAGTGCTAATGCTTTCTGACAGTTTTACTTGGAGTCTTAAACGAACCTGGATGATAAAACAACTATTTGTGAAAGTAGTGACCTGAGGTGTGCCGTGGTCACGAGGTCAGTATGCCTAAAAGGGGGCATAACCAGTAAGAGAAGGAATTGAAAAAGAAAGGCAATGGTGGGTGGGGAAAAACCTCCCAGGGACGAACGAGCAGAATAGTAGTAGGAGGAGGCTGGGTTTATATGACCCAGACTCCTCCTACAAATGCAGGCTGACCTGCGATCAGCCTTACTATTTGTACTCGGAGTCTTAAACGAACCTGGATGATAAATATTTGTGAAAGTAGTGACCTGAGGTGTGCTGTGGTCACGAGGTCAGTATGCCTAAAAGGGGGCAAAAATAAAACAAAGTAGAATGCCAGAAATGCAAAGTTTATTAGGGTCAAAGCTTATAATTATTCCACCAGCCGGGCACATGCCCATGACATCTCTACAAATGGTTCAGGTATGTATCTGGCATAACAAAAAGAATTCCACCTGCCTAATCTCCTAATAATGTGAGACGGCACTCCCTGCCGTGAAACAGCCGAGGCAGCTCCGATCCTGAACGAGTGACCGGAGTATTGTTTGGGGTTCACATCCAGCCTTGCTAGCAAGATGCGGATATGCTTGACAAACTGTGTGGTTGAAAGGGGAGATCTAGGAAACGGCAGCAGCGGGCTGTCTCCAGAAGTCCCCCTCAGGTGTGACATTAGGTCATCCAAGACTTTAACTGGACACCAAGCTGTGCCGGTCTCGAAATATAGTATAGTATAGTGGTGCCCGCCCCCAGTTGTTGAGTCTTGCTGGCCCCTAGATGCAATCTGAAATGATCCCGATGTCTCGTTAACTGCCTGAACAACAACAGACGTGATTGGGCACCTGAAACTGTGAACTCTCTAGGTCTCAGAAACCCATAGAAGGCTAGGTACGTGGCTGCTTTTATGACCATGCTGGCTTGGTGTCCGAAAGGTACGTTAGAAAGCATGTCCGACATGCCGCGGAACAACTGCCCTGACACCGGGAGCCTGCATGTCGCAGCCAGTGGGTTGTTTTTCTGAATCCCTTTGAGGATGGCTTTGATTGGATTAGCAGAAAAAAGGACAGTGTGTTAGGCTGTTGCAAGGAAATGAAATGTTGGATTCCAGGTAGGTAGGTCTTGATGGTGCTGTGTGATAATTTCAATCTAAAGTGGCAAAAAGAAATGAACGCCAAAATGTATTGCACGCAGAACTGGTCAGGTTGAGGGTGCTGGATGGAAAAGGACTGAAACACCTGCCATGCAGTGTTATAAGCTTTCTTAGTATTGGCTGAGAGGGAATCTGAGATTAGCCTTCTGGTGCCTGCCTGAAGTGAACTCAATCCATCCGGAAGAGGGAAATGATCCGGGCATGGGGTGGCACAGTCGTCTGCCTCCAGAACCTGTTGGAAAAACAAGGGGAAATTGAACCGAGATAAGGCATCAGCTGCAACGTTGTCACTGCCTTTAAGAAAAATACAACGGATATGGAAATTCCCCTGCAAAGAGAGCCACGTCAATCTGCGCAGAAAGGACATGATCACCAGGGAATTGGACCTGCCTTTATTGACAATCTCCACCACTGCTTTGTTGTCTGTGATTAAGGTAACTGTGTGCCCTGCCCTCAAGTGTCCCCAAACCTGAGCAGCAGCCACTATGAGGTAGATCTCGAACAATGAGGAAGTCTTATGGAAACCTGGGATGGACCAAACCTCCTCCGGCCATGGGCATGCCAGCCAATGGGTCCCAAATATGGCAGAGAAACTCCTGGAGGCTTCAGCATCCGATACCACCCTGGGGGATGATTCGGATGCTGCCAGGATAAACATTGAAATGCCGTTCCAATGACACAAAAAACGGTCCCACATGCTGAGATCTGCCAAGGCTGCTGCGTTCAGTTTATACGAGAGTCAGAATCTGGAGCCGAGGGCAAAAGTGCCAACAGCCTGGACACAAACGCTCTGCCCTGGGGAATGATCCTCATGGCGAAATTCAATATGACCAAGAGAGATTGTAACTCAAAAATAGAACATGCTTTGGAAATTGCAAATGCATGAATGCGTTCTCTGATTCTGGATAATTTATCAGCTGGCAAGCTGGCATGCATCAGCTGGGTATTTAAACTGATACCTAGAAAAACCAATCCCTTGACTGGACCTTCGACCTTTCTCTCAGCCAATGGGACACCGAGTGCTCCAAATACCGAGATCAACTTCCCCAAATTGGTGGGGGCTTGCTTGGCACCTTCGATCAGTAAAAAATCATCCAGGTAATGGATGACCTCCTGACAACCCTCCTGGTGTGACAGGATCCAGCTGAGGGCCTGAGCGAAGGTGTCAAACAGCCAGGGGCTGCTCTTGGAACCAAAAGTGAGTTTGGTGGCAAAATAATAACCATCCCTCCATTTTATCCCGTGCCATTGCCACAGCGCGGGGTGGATTGGCAATAACTTGAAAGCATCGGAAATGTCAGCTTTGGAAAGCCAGACCCCAACGCCCAGTCTGATAATGCATTGAATGGCCTGATCCACAGATGCGTATTTGAGCGAGAACTCCTCAGAAGGGATCAAGGAGTTCAAGCTAGGTACCTGGGAAGAATGAGGGGCAGACAAATCGTAAATTAGACAAAGTTTATTGTTGAATTTCCCTTTAACCACACCAATAGGACTGACCCTCCAATTGACAAAAGGAGGCACTGAAAAAGGCCCAATAACAAAACCTTTATCGACCTTGGCTTGAAGTAACAAGTCGACAGCCTCCATATTAGCGCTAGCCGATTGCAGGTTAGGGCACTCAAAATTCTGCTGTAGAAGGGCGATGAAACCTGTGTGGAAGCCCACTGTCAACCTGTTGACTAAAAACTCCCTAACTGTGGGTGAAGGGTGATCTACCAACCAGATTCTTAACAAGGGAACGTTCACCCGGCTTAGTCAAGAACCCGTGGGTTTCCTCAAAGAGCATGCAGACTTGGGGTGGGCCCTGAAACAGCTGACACAGATGTGATTGGACGTTAGCCGATCGCGATTATACCTCCGACA
>BLSH010552110.1:1792228-1819407 GCA_018402905.1 Glandirana rugosa | reverse complement strand
CAGAATCTGGAGCCGAGGGCAAAAGTGCCAACAGCCTGGACACAAACGCTCTGCCCTGGGGAATGATCCTCATGGCGAAATTCAATATGACCAAGAGAGATTGTAACTCAAAAATAGAACATGCTTTGGAAATTGCAAATGCATGAATGCGTTCTCTGATTCTGGATAATTTATCAGCTGGCAAGCTGGCATGCATCAGCTGGGTATTTAAACTGATACCTAGAAAAACCAATCCCTTGACTGGACCTTCGACCTTTCTCTCAGCCAATGGGACACCGAGTGCTCCAAATACCGAGATCAACTTCCCCAAATTGGTGGGGGCTTGCTTGGCACCTTCGATCAGTAAAAAATCATCCAGGTAATGGATGACCTCCTGACAACCCTCCTGGTGTGACAGGATCCAGCTGAGGGCCTCAGCGAAGGTGTCAAACAGCCAGGGGCTGCTCTTGGAACCAAAAGTGAGTTTGGTGGCAAAATAATAACCATCCCTCCATTTTATCCCGTGCCATTGCCACAGCGCGGGGTGGATTGGCAATAACTTGAAAGCATCGGAAATGTCAGCTTTGGAAAGCCAGACCCCAACGCCCAGTCTGATAATGCATTGAATGGCCTGATCCACAGATGCGTATTTGAGCGAGAACTCCTCAGAAGGGATCAAGGAGTTCAAGCTGGGTACCTGGGAAGAATGAGGGGCAGACAAATCGTAAATTAGAAAAAGTTTATTGTTGAATTTCCCTTTAACCACACCAATAGGACTGACCCTCCAATTGACAAAAGGAGGCACTGAAAAAGGCCCAATAACAAAACCTTTATCGACCTCGGCTTGAAGTAACAAGTCGACAGCCTCCATATTAGCGCTAGCCGATTGCAGGTTAGGGCACTCAAAATTCTGCTGTAGAAGGGCGATGAAACCTGTGTGGAAGCCCACTGTCAACCTGTTGACTAAAAACTCCCTAACTGTGGGTGAAGGGTGATCTGCCAACCAGATTCTTAACAAGGGAACGTTCACCCGGCTTAGTCAAGAACCCGTGGGTTTCCTCAAAGAGCATGCAGACTTGGGGTGGGCCCTGAAACAGCTGACACAGATGTGAAGGAGCCGACACTGGTTATAATTACAAGACCCCAGGTTGTAATTGTTGCATATTTGGGCTTTGCCTAGATAATGGATGGGCCGACCTAGCTTGTCCACCTGATTGAGACTACTGGGGACTGAGGACCCGCTAGGGCCTGATTTAAGCATGCCAGTTAGCGTGAAAGGTTCTGAATCGGGACACCAGGACGTGGTGTGCGCTGAAGATTGGCAATTCGCACAGACTGGAGCTCTGATCCCCGTGAAATGACTACAAAATAACTCCGTATCCATGTTGCCCCAAAACATGGTCACCTGATGTTGACTGAACATGGCAGCTGCCTTAGCCGAAAAAGAGTGGTGATAGTCATAAAAACTGGAACCACCATACTTGTGCCCCAGCTCCACTACCGCGTATAAATAAAGGTCTAATTCCTCCCTCCTGGATGGTTGTGCCGAGCAGATCACATCCCTGAATATACTAAAGACCAGCACAAATTCCGGGATAGATAACTTACGGGAGAGCCTGTGATCCCTGGACTTGACTACCACGGACACGTCCCCGCAAGCATAAGCCCGGTTGTCGGCCACATCATGGGCAGTGATTAAAAGGGAGGCTAGGTTGACATCTTTTGTTTGGTGACAGACTGGCCGGTAAGTTGAGCTTGGAATTCTTTTTGTCTGTGGATGCCCGTCCATAGCTCCTTGCTGTAGTGGCCAGTTATAGGTGGTGGACAGTGACCCTTTTGTATCGCAACTTTGGGCGCACACCAGGTGCACACCAGCCATTAGGCCACGGCCGGGTGTCTGGTCCTGTACCTTTAAGGAGGAATGGGCCCCTCCAGTCACCTGTCCTCCATCTATCCATTAAATTGCATGTGCTTCCATTGTGAAGCCTCATATATAGCGTTAGGACTGCAGTATACAGGGAGCCTTGACGAGGCCTGCAGCTTACGCATGCACTTGCAAATGTGTGTAACCAATCCCCTGCCTTTTAAACGCTACTGTTAGACAGGTGTATTTGTTTGGTGACAGACTGGTCGGTAAGTTGAGCTTGGAATTCTTTGTTTTTTGTCTGTGGATGCCCGTCCATAGCTCCTTGCTGTAGTGGCCAGTTATAGGTGGTGGACAGTGACCGTTTTGTAGGTTGACATCTTTCCCTTCAAGTATGTCCTTCCTTATATTAGCAGGAATTAAATGTGCGGGAGTCACGGAAGGAGAGCCCCAGCTAGTACCTGCTGCTGCTGGGCCCTGGCTAGGCACCACAGGAATATCCAGTACCTCGGCAGTCCCCGGTGTGGCAGCTACCACTGGGGCTATAGTTGGATGATTTTCCAGAGCTGTCACTCTGTCTCTCATTTCTTGTCCAGACGTGAGCAATGAACTCAAAGTCCCATGAATCTGTGCCAAGGAAGAAGCAACCAAATGCAGGGTCACTTTCTCAGCATCAGATCCTGAGGTCCTGGGAAACAATAGTCTAAACAGCTCAGCCTTTCGAGCTGAAGCCGGATAAGAAATGCCCCTCAATTGCAGTTCAGCCATCAGCTTAGGGATGGTCCAAGATCTCAAGAACGATGGTCCCCCATGATCCGAGCTCCTTGCTGGTGATGGTGGGTTGGATACATAATCTCTTATGTCCTCGGCTTGAGACATAACCTACGTAATCAAGTAGAACAAAAGCGTATAGGACCGTGAAATGACCTGAAATCGCTTAATAAGTTTACCCCACCCCTGCGTTTGGTAAAGGACGTGAGCAAGGTGGCAAGGGCTGAAACGAGCTGCCTGGGCGTCAGCAGGCAAACGTAATCTCGGACCTGTGAGTGCCTGAAGATATGACAGGCGTCATGATGTGAATCGAGAAATGACGTGTGAAGACGTATGAGACACAGAAAGTGCAGACTTGCCAAAGTGACAAGTCAACTAACGCTTAACTCGAACTGTGAACTTAAATGTGACAGATGAAACGGGATGCAGTGAAATGCCAACTTATGCAGAAGCTGTGGCATGATGTAAGAAAGGAACTGAACTCACACCTACCAATCTGGGCACCACTACTCCTGGGAACCACTTGTCCTCGTCCTGGTCAAATGACTAAGAACCCGATAGTAGAAATAAAAAGACCTCTCCTGCCCCAGGATCAGCCACCCCCCTTCCAAAATACTTACTGAGTTCGCTGTGGAAGTATCTGTTACAGCGGCACTCCTACTCACAGTGAACAGGAAACTAAGAGAAGAAACAAAAGAAGAGGCTACTACCCGTGTCCAAACAGTGACCCATTTTTTTTTTCCCAAGAAATTATGTGCTACTCCTTCCTCCATGGCCCCGTAGTGGGAGGAAGGAGAGCCAAAATGATTTGAGAAATGCGTCCCCTGAGAAACGAGCGGTGGAAATGAGAGTCAACCTGTCCTAGGCAAACCCTATCTTGTGACTGTCTGGGAATAGAAATGATTGTGTGTGTGTTTTTTTTTTTTTTTTTTTTTAACATAAATGAAGTGCTACTTCTTCCTCCATGGCCCCGCAGTGGGCGGAAGGAGGGCTGAAAATGACTTGCAATGCGTCCCATTAGAAACGTATGACAGTCGAGCCTATACTGGCCTATGCGACTTGTGACCGCCTGAGAATAGAAATGAGGGTTTTTTGGGTTTTTTTTCAAATAGAAAAGATGAGCTTTTCCTTCCTCCGTGGCCCCGCAGTGGGCGGAAGGAGAGCTTGAAATGACTTGAAATGCATGTCCTGAGAAATGTATGGAAGAAATGAGAGTCAACCAACCCTGGTATGCAACAACTTGACCGCCTGAGAATGGAAATTCGTTTTTTTTTTTTTTCACATGAAATGATGTGCTGCTCCTTCCTCCGTGGCCCCGCAGTGGGCGGAAAGAGAGCCTGAAATGACTTAAAAATGCATGCTCTGATAAATGTATGTAAGAAATGAGAGTCGACCTGCCCTGGTATGCAACAAAACTTGAGACTGCCTGAGAATGGAAAATTAGTTGTTTTTTTTTTTTTCAAATGAAATGATGTGCTGCCCCTTCCTCCGTGGCCCTGCAGTGGGCAGAATGAGAGCCTGAAATTACTTGAAATGCATGCTCTGATAAATGTATGTAAGAAATGAGAGTTGACCTGCCCTGGTATGCAACAAAACTTGAGACTGCCTGAGAATGGAAAATGAGTTGTTTTTTTTTTTTCAAATGAAATGATGTGCTGCCCCTTCCTCCGTGGCCCTGCAGTGGGTGGAATGAGAGCCGAAACTACTTTAAATGAATGCAGCCCCCGAGCACGAGTGGCAGAACAAACAACCTGCCTTGGTATGCTCCCAACCTGTGACCGTCTGAAAGTGTAATTAACGTTTTTTGTTTTTTTTCGCTAATGTATACATATGTATCCCTCCTCCGTGGCTCAGCAGTGAGCGGAGGGATAAATATGTATGGACAATGCTGGGCCCCAAGCTCCAATGCTCATGCTGAGCCCTCCCCTGTTTCAAGAAGCAATGCCACACCAACGATGCCCCCCCCCCCCCCGAGTGGGCTGCGGATAATGCTGGCAGCCATGTCTGTACTGGGGGCTGCTATTTTTTTTGTCTGCCCAGCGGAGGCCACTTGGCTAGCAGACCGGACCCCCCCCCCCCTCCACCAGAAACAGACCAGCGATGCACTGGTGCCCGGTGGGATGACGTGGCCGTGCCCCCTCTGCCGGTGAGCCTGACAGGCTTGGAATCCAAATGCTGGGGCCCTTGGCCCGACTTACCCAGCCCCCGAACAGATCCCCCCAAGTTTCCTGCTGCCTGACTCCGGAGCCTCGCGGTATGCAGCGTGAAGAGCGGAACCGGAAATGACACGACAAAAGACCTCCCAGATGAAAACCTCCCAGGAACGAACGAGCAGAATAGTAGTAGGAGGAGGCTGGGTTTATATGACCCAGACTCCTCCTACACATGCAGGCTGACCTGCGATCAGCCTTACTATTTGTCTTTGGCTTAGAAACCTTAGAGACTTCCTGTGCATGAAGGGAAATGCCTGTGCATGAATTAATGAATGAATGAATGAATGTGAGCCTTTCCATATGGTTTATGCTTTCATTGCTGGGGAAGATGGGTACTTTTCCCATGTGTGGTGGCAGTGCTCTTGATGATCTCATCCAAGAATAAGCGAATTGGCGGGCTGCCAAATGACTTCTATCCAAGGAGGCATCACATACTGTAGGTCATGGGTGCTCAACCTGTGGCCCTCCAGCTGTTGTGGAACTATAAGTTCCATCATGCCTCTGCCCTTGGGAGTCATGCTTGTAACTGTCAGCCTTGCGATGCATCATAGTACTTGTAGTTCTGCAACAGCTGAAGGACCACAGGTAGAGCACGGCTACTGTAGGTACTTTACCTCCTGCATGCTCGGATAAGTCAGACCAACTAAATGTTAAGGAGTGTTCTCTGCAACAAGCACTGATATCTAGCTCGATCAGAAACCAACTGGGAGACTTGAGCTGAGGCATAAAATGAGACTCAACCCCCATAACAGTGTGCTGAGAGACTCCATCATTTTTTTTCTCTGTCAGATCCTTGAAAGAAAAATTGCAATAATAATCATCTTTTTAAACCAAGAGACTGGCAGATCCACTGTGGGTGAAGTGGTCCATTTGCTCATTACCCCAGCAGGATAGAGATAAAGAGTGAAAAAACATTCAGGATCTGAGAATAGCTGGTCAGGCTGCTTCTACTGCAAAGTGATAAAGTCATAAAATTGTTCATGAGTGGGAAAATCTTATCAGTTACAGGAATCTTTAACAGGAGTCGAGCCTTTGGCTGAGGAGGCGGGATCCTCCAATTTTAATGTCTCAACGCTAGATAAAGTTGTCCATGGCCTCTTTCTTCAAAGAAGAACAAAATTCCAACAGATTTCTGCACAGCAGTGGACTTAACCTGATTGTTGGTTTCAGTGGGAGATACAATAAAACCCCATCATTGGTGTCAGTGTGAGCAGTAATAAAACTCCATTGTTGGTATAAATGGGAGAAGTATAAAATACAATTGTTGGAGTCAGTAGGAGAAATAATGAAACAATCCCTGTCAGTTGGTGTGAATAAGAACAATATTAAAAACACAAATATTTGTGCCAGTGGAAACAATATTAAATCCCCAGCATTAGTGTTCAGTGGGTTTACTTACGTGAGCACACATTCCAATGCTGCTGCCACTTTGACACCAAAGTCGAAACTATGGTGTCACTGTGGGGCAGAAAATGAGTCTATATTTTCCTCATTTTAAAGGGAAATGTGCCACTGCCACATGAAAATTGGGATACTGGGTTGCTTTTTTTTGGATATAGTATAAATGGCTAGATTTTTTTTTTTGCTGTTCACATGTCATTGGAGAGATCTATATTGATTTTCTGTCTTGTAGATGCACCAGGATGTAAAAGAAAATCTCTTAAAAGTGAAAGGAATGCCCACTTTGACAGTTGTCAATGAATTAGGTGTCCCCATTGGAAGACTTTCCTTTTTACTGTTCCAGGGACAGCTACAAATTTTGCATTTATCCTTATTTTGGTCTTGCTAACAATGGTCATCAGGGAAAAACCTGTCTCACCTGATGTCCATATCCTGCTCGTTAGCCAGCTATATAAACTGCCTGCATCAGATCTCAGATGCCTTTGCCTGGTCAACATCTCTGGAGAAATCTCTGTTGTGTGTTCCTGTGAAAGACTTTGCCTGTTTGACGTTCCCTTCTGTTTCCTGGATTCAAGACCCTGCTCGGCTGACGCTCCTGACCCTGCATTCCGTTTGTTTGACCTCGCTGATCCCTGGACTCCTGTTTCTCTGGCTTGCTCTGACTATCTGTTCCGGTTACCAAACCCTGGCTATGTTTTGACCACATTTACTCTGTTTATAACATTTTACTGTTTTATTGAAAAGTGTGATTTTACTGCACTTCTGTCTTTGTCTGATTCATGGTTCCTGACAGTAGGCGAAGACCATGAATTCACAAGATGCAGTCAATCCACTTGCTGGTAATATTTTTTCCAGATTGGAAGATCAATGCATGGATCAGTTTACCATATTGTTACAGACGCTCCTGAATCGCACTTCTTACCTGGTTCCTCCCACAGTGGCTGTTCAGGCACAACCTGTGTGACAGGCTGTTCCCACTGATGCTCAAGTCTCTGTGCAGTCACCTGCCTCAAATATTACCTCTACAAGGGGTATGTCTGGTTTCGCTCCACTTCCCCAGCGATTTGGGGTGATCCAGTTCAATGCAGAGGGTTTCTCAACCAGGTTGGCATATACTTTGAGATGCTGCCCCAGGTGTTCCCCCACGGACAGAAAAAAAGTAGGCTTCTGATTTCTTTGCTTTCTGACAGAGCCTTGGTCTAGGCAAACCCTCTATGGGAGATGCAAAAACCCGTTGTCCAGAGTCACCCAGAGGGTATTTGACGTTTCTGCATGCTCTACTACTGCTGCCAAAAGCCTCATGTCCATCAAACAGGGTACGAGAACAGTTGCCAATTATGCCATTGAATTATGTACTCTGGCAGCAGAGGTTTCTTGGAACAATGAGGCTCTTGTGGCTGATTTTTTTTCATGACCTCTCAGATATCATCAAAGATGAGATAGCAGCCCGAGACATACTCACTGAGCTGGTGAGGTTGATCATGTTTACCATTCTCACTGACTCCAGACCCTGAGAGAGAACTTCTTTTAAGGAGTGCTTGCAGAAGCCTCCTGTATGTTTGGCTCTGAGCTTTGTAGTCCCACCCATGTCTCCCTCACCTACCATACCTCCTGGTTCTGAGCCCATCAGTAAAGTAGAACCCATGCAGTTGAACTTCACACGTCTCTCTGCAGATGAGAGAGCCTTTAGGAGGAGGAGGAGATTGTGGCCAGGCAGGTCACTTTTTGAAGTCTTGTCCTACCAGTCTGGGGGGACACTTGCACCTGAGGTCCTGTAGGGGACAAACTAGAGGTGGAGTTTTTGCGTCCCTCGTCATCAGTAAGGATAAGCCCCTGGTTCCGGTTACCCTTTCTTGGTCTGATTCGTCCATCGAGATACAGGTTCTAATCGACTCTGGGGCAGCAGGCCCGTTCATACATAGTGCCTTTGTGTCTAAGCACTCAATTCCGCTGCAGCTTTGGGCCACTCCACTTGCCATTGAGGCTATTGATGGGAGACTTATACAGCCTGCTCAGATGTCTCATGAGACTGCTCCATTGACTATGGCCGTAGGGGTTCTTCACCATGAGATAATCCAATTCCAAGTTATTTCCTCTCCTCATTTTCCGGTGTTTATTGGCTATCCTTGGTTACAGAGGCACAACCCCTTATTTGATTGGCTTCTTGCTGAGGTTCTTTACTGGTTTCCACAATGCTCTAAGACATATTTTCAGAAAGTGGCTACGGTCTTCTGTACCTTTTCACTCTCCTCCCTGCCGGAGGAATACCGCAAAATTTAGCGATGTCTTTTGGTAAAGGTCAGGCTGGTAGTTTGCCTCCACACCGGTTGTATGATTATGCAATTGACCTTCAATCTGGTGCCATACCCCCTCATGGCCTGGTTTACCCTTTGTCTCGGATGATAAAGCCATGGAGGAGTATGTTGCAGACGTACTTTCTCAAAGTTTCATCTGCAAATCCTTGTCTCCTGCTGGTGCTGGCTTCTTCTTTGTGAAAAACAAGAGTGAGACCTTGTATCAATTATAGGGGTCTTAATCACTTCACAATTAAGAATGCTTATCTGATTTTGTTGATTACTGAGTTCTTTGACTGCCTCAAGGAAGCAATGGTTTTCACGAAGCTTGATCTGAGAGGGGCATACAATCTTGTGAGGATCAAGGAGGGTGATGAGTGGAAAACTGCGTTTAATACCAGGACAGGCCATAATGAATACGTTGTAATGCTGTTTGGTCTTTGCAATGTTTTTCAGGAGTTCATCTCGATGATACCCTGATATATTCCAAGTCCCTACAAAGCCACCACACAGATGTATGCTGTGTGCTTCGGAGACTGAGAGATAATAACCTGTATTGTAAATTGAAGAAGTGCTAATTCCATCGTGAACAGGTTAAATTCCTGGGTTATGTAATTTCCACTGCTGGTTTTTTGATGGACCCAGAAAAGCTATTGGCAGTTTTACAGTGGCCCCGACCCATGGGTTTACGTCCACTACAATGTTTTCTTGGACGTGCCAATTATCGGAAGCTTATTCATAACTTCTCGTCTCTGGTCAAACCCCTGACTGATATGACCAGAAAGGACGGTAACCCATAGAATTGGTCTCTGGAGTCCATTAAGGCCTTTGAAACACTTAAGGCTGCCTTTGTTTCTGCTCCTGTTTTGGCACATCCTGATCCTACATTACCCTTCATCCTTGAGGTTGAGGCATCCGTGACTGGATTTGGTGCCCTTCTGTCTCAACGTCCCACATCCGAGAGCGCTATGCATACTTGTGGCTACTTTTTCAAGAAGTTATCTCCTGCCGAATGCAATTACGAGATTGGGTACAGAGAGTTATAGGCGATCATTTTAGCCCTTAAAGAATGGAGGTGTCACGATCCTGGTGGTGGAGTCTGGCGTGTGCAGGGAACAACCACTCTTGCGCACCCGATTCAGGGGTCCCTGGTAGAGCAGACAGGGGACCCGTGAGTGCGGGATGGCACGAGGGCCGGATGGTCACTGAAGGTGGTGATGTGAGGCTCCGGATGGTCGTGCAAGTCAGAAGAGTGGTCGTTCAGGCTGGGTCGGCAACTGGCAGGCAGGCAAGGTACAAGGGGTTCAGGCGGAGAGTGGTCAAGTCCAAGCAGGGTTCATTAACAGATGGGCAGCAAAGGTACAGAAGGTTAGGCAAACGGATGGTCGTGGATAGCCGGGGTCGGTGCTGGCAGATAGGTAGCAGGTCAGAGCAAGCTGGGTCGGTACACAGGAACAGGAACTACACAGGAAGCAGGTTACAGGCATGAGAGCTGAGGCTCACAGGTACTCAGACGCTGTAGAACGGACAGCACTCGCTGACAGGAAACAGGAAGTTTAAATAGAGCTGCTTGTCAGCAACTAGAGGAAACCACAATCAAATGCAATTAACCCCTTCGGAACAGTCTTCTTCTAACAGGAGGCATCTCCTCGAGGGTACCACTGTTCCGGTCCTCATTTTGACTGATCACAAGAATCTCACATTCTTGTATGAGGTTAAACACCTCTCCCCCAGGAGGGCGCGATGGGCTCTGTTCTTGTCAAGCTTCAATTACATAGTCTCATCCTTACTCGGTAAGAATGTAAGGGCTGATGCATTGTCGCAACAGTTTTCCTCCACTTCCAAGATGGAGTCGGTTCCTATTCCTGTGATACCTCCTGATCGTATTCTGGCTACGGCACGTACCACGCTCACTTCACCTTTGGGTGACAAGATCCTTGCTTCTCAGATCCATGCTCCTCCTGAGAAACCTTGTGACTGCTGCTTTGTCCCTGAGAGTCTCCATACTGCTGTGCTCCAGACTTACCATTCAACCAAGGCTGCTGGTCACCCAGGGAAGAATCAACTCATTTGGGCTATTTCCCAGTAATTCTGGTGGCCTAACCTCTGCGCTGATGTAGCCGCCTTCGTAGCAGCCTGTTCTGTGTGTGCTCAGAACAAAACACCAGGACATCTTCCAGTGGGTCTTCTATAACCCATACCCAATGGAGAGCGGCCTTAGGCCCACCTGTCTATGGATTTTATTGTGGAGTTACATAACTCTCAGTGTAATACAGTTATCCTTATGGTGGTTGACCGATTCTTAAAGATGTCACATTGTATTCCACTTAAGAAGTTGCCCACGTCCACGGAATTGGCATCCATTTTTGCTCGGGAGATCTTTTGCTTACATGGGCTTCCCAAGGTGTTCGTCTCGAACACGGGTAGCCAGTTTGTGTCCAGGTTTTGGAGAGCCTTTTGTGCACAGCTGGAAATGTAGCTTTCCTTCTCTACTGGGTATAACCCGCAGTCCAAAGTGGCCACAGAACGAGCCAACCAGTCCTTGGAACAGTTTTTATGTTGCTATATTAATGACCACCATAACAACTGGTCTGACCTGTTACCTTGGGTGGAGTTTGCTCACAATAGTGCCCTCAATACTGTTTCCCGATTGTTTCCGTTTATGGGAATTAGGGTTTCCGACCAGCCATGTTGCCTGACTCATTTCTTACTCAGAGAATTCTTGCATTGGAGGAGCATCTCCGTGGTCTTCGTTCCACTTGGGTACAGGTCCGGGAGTCTTTGCGACGTGCCAATGATAGGTACAGACACCATGCTGACCGCAGACGCCTACCTGCGCCCTCTTACCAAGTTGGGGAGACGGTCTGGCTGTCTTCTCGCAACCTCCGACTCCGTGTTCCCTCACTGAAGCTGGCACCATGGTTTATTGGCCTTTCCGTATTCTTCGCAAGATCAACCCAGTGGCTTATGCTTTGGACCTGCCTTCTAATATGTGAATTTCTAATGTATTCCATGTCTCCTTGTTAAAACCTTTGGCATGCAACCACTTCATCACCTCTGTACCACATCCTCATCCTGTTCACGTTGAGAACCAAGAGAAATATGAAATACAGTCTGTCATTGACTCCCGTAGGTTCCGTGGGCGCATACAGTACCTGGTTCATTGGAAAGGGTACGGTCCGGAGGAGCATTCTTAGGTCTCATCCTCGGACGTACATGCTCCTGTTCTCCTCCGTGCTTACCATAGATGTTTTCCCCTCAAACCTGGTGGCCCCCCGAGGGGGGGTCATTGAGGAGGGGGTACTGTCAGGGCTGGGCTCAGACCTCTCTTCTCAGAGCAATCTGCTCAGCTGAGGGTTAATTGTCAGTCTCAACTTTCACTCTCATCTGATGTCCACATCCTGCTCGTTAGCCAGCTCTCTTAGCTATATAAACTGCCTGGATCAGATCTCAGACACCTTCACCTGGTCAACATCTCTGGGGAAAACTCTGCTGTGTGTTACTGTGAAAGACATTGCCTGTTTAACATTGCCTTCTGGTTCCTGGATTCAAGACCCTGCTCGGTTGACTCTCCTCCTGGCTCCTGACCCTGCATTCTGTTTGTTTGACCTCGCTGATCTCTGGACTCCTGTTTCACTGGCTTGCTCTGACTATCTCTTCCGGTTACCGAACCCTGGCTATGTTTTGACCACATTTACTCTTTTACCTTTTTATTAAAAAGTGTGATTTAACTGCACTTCTGTCTTTGTCTGATTCATGGTTCCTGACACATGCCCTGCACGTAGGGATACCTTTCGCTGTGCATGCATTCATCAATGCCCAGAACCTGGCTGTGGTCATGTGAAAGTCTAACATTAAGGCAGTTTCCTGAATTAGAGATGAGCCGTGTCATTGTGTACAATAATAAAAGTACAGCGTTCCTCTGGAAAGTGCTGTCCCATGTCACTGCAGACTTGTTGTCTGATGTATGTTGCATTTAGGAGGGATGCCGCTGAGCCCACACCCTTTCCCTCAGTCCAACATACCTCTGTTACCTCATTCCCAGTAACAAAATGGGGGTCCGCCGTGCACCTAGCTTGGACCTCATGTGTGCACTTTTAATTACTTCCTTTTTGTACCATGCTGCCAGGCTAAAGATCTCCATAACGCGTGTTCAGTCTTGGATGCTACAGGAGACTGACCGATGGGGAGGGAGACAGAACGCCAATTCCTTCGCTACCTTAGGACCCATTACCTGTACCAGGTACCACGCTTTCCAACTGGCAGCGATGTGCCTTGTCCTAATTCTTGATTACCCATAGCAACTGCATTACTCCTTCTGCTAAACTTTGCTTTGTACCCCATGTGTGCTTTACTGACCCAAGTTCTTTTGATATGTCAGAGCCAACATGCACCGCTTGAATAACTTCAGACCAGGCTCAGAACATTTGATGCAACTTCACTGAAAAGTCTTTTTTTTTGCGTTACAGTTCAACATGAACATTAGCATTAAAAGGTCCCTATCTTTCCCTAGCTGGCAACCCAGGCATACCTCCAAAAGATAGTAGTCTATTGCTGGCTTTCTCAAAGTCTTGGCTGATCTTCAGTTCCCTGATGCCTCTGACAGACTGCAAGGCACAACAGTCCTCCTCCACTGTAATTAAAGCATGTCCTGCTCACTGCAACCTGAAAAAGCCCTGAAGCCAGCCTTCCATGATATTTATATCACAGGTGGGTAGGCTGGATCCAAAAAGCCCTGGAACAGTAGCACACATATTAACTCTTCCCCCCTGCCTCGATCATCCACTGACTAAACCACCACCTCTGTAGGCAACCTTGTTATATGAAATTATGTTTATCTATGACATTAAGTAGACTATTTTGCTTATTTGTAGTTTTAACTGTACGTTGTGTTTTATGTGAATACAAGAAAGGACAAGGCGGTCCTGAGGAAGAGGTTTTCTAGCGAAACATGTCAACCCTACTTCAACACATTTGTGACATTTCCAGCTAGAGATGTTTTCAGATACTATTGGCCAATTCTATGCACAAGATTTGTGATGTATTTTATAATATGCGGAATGACCATGAGTTTTTATGTCTTTTGATATAAAAATAAAAATGTAATCTTTTTAAAATCAAACTTACTTTGTATTGCAGCATTTATTTAGGGATGGTATCCTCTTAAGTAGTATTACATGTAAAGGGGTCGTCATTGTCCTTTTATATACTTGTAGGCAACCTGCCTACACGTTCAAACCCCTCGTCACACTATTCAAAATTCAAAAAAAAAGGCTTTTAGATACCATTTAAAAGGGAGGTCATGTCTTATGGCAGGTACACTTTGCATTATGCAAAGCAGTTCCAAAATGTACTGACTTCACTTGCTTTTAGTTCATTTTAATTTTTTTCGTTTAAGCTAGTACCTATAATTGCCTTTCCCTGCAGGGAATTCATAATGAAAAGGAAAATCATGCCGGAGTTTGTCAAGGTTTACAATGGCTTATTGTTCATCTATCAGAACAATAAAAAGATGTACAATCAGAGATTAAAGCAGAAGTCTTGAGATGTGCAGCTAGCCTAGAATTTGTCGGTAAACCTGTCTTGACCTAAATTCAGTCAAGAGCATTCTCACGGGAAAATGTCCTCTTTTCATGCTTGGTAACCATGAGCGATTTTCAGCCAAAGACAGGTGACCCTGGACATTACCCAGATGTTTGATTTGAAGATTAAATTTTCTAAACCATTTAAAAATTGTTAAGGTATTCAAGCATGACCGCCCAAAAGCACGATCATCTGGGAAAAGACGGTGTAAGTGGATATGTTTAACACACAAAAATCACGGATAGCAGAAAAGGGGCTTCCAGCCTCGATCTTAAGCAAAGCTACGCAGTGCTCTAAACCACATTGCAAAGGCAGCTAATCTTTTGCGCTACTAAATTAAATGTACACCAGATGTGTAATAGTGTTCACTGGTGACCCTGTGACAAGCCTTAAGCACTTATGAAATACTTCCTTCTTTTGATCACTCGGTCATCTGCGTCCAACACACTTTTTTCATTTGTGACAACCAAACAACTAAAACAATGAAGGAATATTTTGTATTGTAAGGACAGAGCACAGAATTATTATAGGACTCTGCAGGTGATGATGCCCAGAAAGGCGGACACTTTTTCAACACCTATCAAAGTTCAGCAGTTACATTTAAAGGAAATTAATAGTAAGAAAATATATATTTAACATAAAATATTTTTTGTCAGGTACATATGCTTTAATGCTTCTTTTTACATAGAACCGAATTAGCTAGTGCTGCTTTGCTACTAAAAAGCACTATTCCCCCATCAACACAGACAGTGCTGACAAAAAAATCCCCTCCCGCCGAGCAATTGTCTCCTCCCAGTGGGGGGCAGTGGAAACCATCCCCGTCAGGAGAAAACTTTGATCATTGTATATACTATATACTATAGCAGCCACTAGCGATAATCTGGTTGTACCCAAGTTGATTTATCGATCAACTTGGTACCTTCAGTCTGCCCACAAATCGAACCATCTATGACAGGCCTAAGAACAATGGTCTGGTCACGCAATTTGGCTCCCCTGTGTCAGCCAGCATGGCTTCAGGGGAGAGGAGAGAGCGCTGACAATGGATGGGTCATTGAAACCTATGGGTGGCGTCACCATTCCAGACTTTACTAGTTGTTGTCCAAGTGCACTCCCCTCTGCCTTGCATCCACTGCTGGCTGGAACAGGGGAGATCATGTGAACAGACTGGAGCGGCCTGAAAATAAGTAAGTATATAAATCTTTCCTACACAGGTCATATAGCATAGGTGTTGGGGGAGGAGGGCAAATTTGAGGCTGGTTAGGTGTATAGCCAGAATTCCACCTTGGGGCACTGTTTCTAGGGGTTAGAACAATTACAAACAAGCATCCTTAAGCCAGGTACACACTACAGTTTTTTTGTACAACCCAAAAAACAAATAGCTCCGGTCAGAGTCGCTTTATTAACCATGCGAGTGATCTCCCCCGCTGAGCTGTTGTGTACTGACAGGGGGGCAGCCCCCCCCCCGCCATAACACTCCGATCAGCATTCTCTGCCATTGGCTTAGAGTGCTGAGTGGGAGTCGGTTAGCTGTTGGTTGTCCAGAATGGCTGGCTTCTGTTGGACAGACCGACATACACAGGGGCCAAATGTCGGCCATTTTTTTTAACCGCCCGTTGTCTCCCAACATTCGGCCTGTGTGTACAGGGCTTAAACATTCTATTAGTGTAATCTGCAAGTCTTTGTATTAAATTATACATCTCTTATACTGTATTCACCTATTGGTTGCAACTCAATACATAAGCATGAAAAAGCGGTCAAAATGTTGAGTCGTTGTTTGACCAAACAATGGAATTAGGAAGGTACATCAAAGCAGCTTTAACTGTAGTTAACCCCAGTTTCTGAGTTCACAGTCAACACGTGTCCCACTTTATCCCCAAGGTGTTCATTGGGATTGAGTTCAGGGCTCTTTGTAGGCCAACTGAGTTCTTCCACGCCACACCAAAGCTTTATGGACCTGGACTTGGGCATAGGGGCATTGTCATGCAAGAACAGAAAAGTTGCCACAAGGTTGGAAGTGCACAATTGTCTCATATGTTTTTGTATGCTATGGCATTTACAGTACCCTTAAATGGAAACGCCTGAACTCAATAATAGGTAGATTCATATACCTTCTATCTTATAGGTGCAGATGGTCGGATGTCCACAAACTGTTTTTATTGAAATCTATTTTGTGTTTATTGAATTAAGAAGTGACTGCCTCAGTCACTGTGAAAAATTAAGAGGAGAGAGAAGAGATGCAGCCATGCACAGTGCACAATACTCAAGTATTTAGGGAGGTGGGGAAAGACAGAAAGCTGTTAAACTTTTTTTTCCCTTAAAGTGCTTGTTACCCCAGCATTTCATATTTCTGATATGTGCCTGCTGTAACATGTACCTGTATGAAAAAGTATCCTGTTCTCTTTGCACTGCTTCCTTTGTGAGATAGCACTGGTGTTACTGCCAGTCCCTCTGCTTTCCTATTAAAAACTGACCACGCTAAGCAGGAGAACTCACTGTGGTCAGTTCTCTAGCTGTGCTGGGATCTCAGGCTGGGCAGCTCAGTGTACTGTTGCTTCTCCTCTCCCAACTCTTATACAGCTGAGAATAGAGGGATTAGAGAGAATGTGATCACTTATAAGAAGTGATAACAGCTGTAACGGCTGATATTCAGTCCGTGTGTGTGTGTGGCTTTATAAATGTTCACCCTCTTAAAGCCACCAGCCAACACTTTTCACAGCTGCTGGCTCCCCATCCCGGCTGTCACTGACAGCTTGGGTCCCCAATGATGAATGGGAACCAATCTAAGTGGTTTCCAGTAATGTGTGTGACATACAATAGTAAGGGCCATGTTGCCCATGCAAGCTATCTCAGGCAGCACAGTGGGTGGGGGGACACTTGTCAGGCTATTATAAAGAAAAAAACATAGCAGGATTTTTAGTAAAAAGGCAACTAAAAACCTTATAAAGTATCACCTTAAAAGTATAAAAATGATCTGGGTAGTCAAATTAGTTATAGTAAACCTATTAAGTTAGTGTCAAATAACCAACACAATACAACACTGCTAAATTTGGCCTGGGCACCCAAGCATCAATGGCCTCTGGTAATTGAAAGATTAAAGTGGTTGTAAAGCCAGAAGGTTTTTTTTTTTACCTTACTGCATTCTATGCAGTAGGGTTAAAAAAAACCTTCTTATGAACACACAGAGCAGGGATCGAAATTGAGCGCACACGAGTGCCCCCATAGCAAGTGGCTTGCTATGGGGGCACTACAAATTTTGGATGGACCCTCTGCACACTGCTACACCCTTCCCAGCAAACTATGCAATCAAAAACAGGGATGTTTAGCTCACATATATTGCAATCTATATTTAAGCTGACCAACTGCATCAAAGTAATCCCTCTTCTGGCCATTCCTACACTGCCTTGCCAATGCAAATGCTAATGTGGACACCATGCCAACCTGGGGCATAAAATCCCAAGGTGGGGGAGAGCAACTAGGTTTAGATCTGGCCATTGACCTGCGTTACAACAGAGATAAGATATACCTGTGCTCAAATCCCAATAGCTTGTACATGTATTTGAACTATCAGGTGCTAAAGGGGTGTGACCACATTAACGCTCTACATTCTGTATAGACCCTCTGCACACTGCTATACCCTTCCCAGTAAACTATGCAATGAAAAACAGGGATGTTTAGTTCACATATATTGCAACACATGTTTAAGCTGACCAACTGCATCAAAGTGTGGTCACATTCCTTTAGCACCTGATAGTTCAAATACACATACAAGCTATTGGGATATAAGCAAAGGTATATCTTTGCTCTGTTGTAATGCAGGTCAGGGGCCAGATCTGATCTGTAGCTCTCCCCCATCTAGTATCTTTACGCGCCAGGTTGGCATGGTGTCCACCATAGCATTTGCAGTGGCAAGGCAGTGTAGGACTGGCTAGAAGGAATTACTTTGGTCAGCTTAACCACTTGCTTACTTGCACTTAAACCCCCCTCCTGCCCAGACCAATTTTCAGCTTTCAGCGCTGTCACACTTTGAATGACAATTGCGCGGCCATGCTACACTGTACCCAAATGAAATTTTTATCATTTTTTTCCCCACAAATGGAGCTTTTTTTGATGGTATTTAATCACTGCTGGGTTTTTTATTTTTAGCTGAAAAGAACAAAAAAGACGTAAAATTTTGAAAAAAAAACTTTCATAGTTTTTTATAAAATTTTGAAAACAGGTAATTTTTTTTCGTCACTGATGTGCACTGATGAGGCTGCACTGATGGGCATTGATAGGCTGCACTGATAGGCTGCACTAATAAGGTGGCACTAATGGGCACTGATAGTTGGCACTAATAAGGCAGCACTGATGGTTGGCACTGATGGGCAGCACTGAAGGGCACTGATCGGTGGCACTGAAGGGCACTGATAAGCGGCACTGATAGGTGACTCTAATCTGCACTGATGGGTGGCACTGATGGGCATTGCTGGGCACTGGTAGGTGATGTGGATAGGCAGCACTGATCGGTGGCACTGATGATGCAGCACTGACGGTCATTGATTGGCAGTACTGGTGGGCAAAGGTAGGTGGCACTGGTGGGCAAAGGTAGGTGGCACTGTGGGCACTGGTAGGTGGCACTGGTAGATGGCACTGGTGGGTACTGGCAGGTGGCACTGGTGGGTAATGATAGGTGGCACTGGCAGGGGGCACTGGTGGGCACAGACGAGCCATCCATGGCTCTCTGTGCGAGGGACCGATGTCTCTCTGACAGAAGCTGGTTATCTCTGACAGATCACAGATCTTCTGTTTACATCATGTGATCACATGGTAAGGGGACAGGACTGTGATCAGTTGAGTCTCATGGACTTGGTGATCACAGAGTGCGCTGCACAAGACCCACAGGGACCCGCTGACAGCGCATGCTCGGGAGGACGTTTTTTCAGGTCCGCGCTGTGAAAGTCTTTCGTCTATAGCACGGGCGTGAAGAGGTTAAACATGTATTGCAATACGTGTGAACTAAAAATCCCTGTTTTTCGTTGCATAGTTTGCTGGGAAGGATATAGCAGTGTGCAGAGGGTCCATCCTGAATTTGTAGTGTTAATGTGGTCACACTCCTTTAGCACCTGATAGTTCAAATACATGTACATGCCATTGAGATTTGAGCACAGGTATATCTTTTCTCTCTTTGCTATGGGGGCACTCAAAGGGGGAAAGGGGGGGCAACTAAGAGTGCCCATGGGGGACCCCAGAAAAAAAGGATCAGGGCCGCTCTTTGCAAAACCATTGCACAGAGCAGGTAAGTATAACATGTTTGTTATTTTAACAGAGTAAAAAACAATCCTTTACAATCACTTTAAGGCCTCAAGCACACTGGATATTTTTACAGCTGCTGTTTTTGGCTTCAGGCATTTTTTTCTGCAGCCAGTAAACTCCCCACCATGTTATCCTATGTATCCATGCACACATAGGCTGTTATCAGTGCTTTTTGGCTGGGGAGTATGCTGGCTGGAAAAAAAAAACAGAACTAGTGGGTTTTAAGAGGAGTTTTTCAGCTGTAAAAAACTCTCTAACTCTGATCAAAGCTTAAAAATGCTGAAAAATGCAGCAAACCTGTGTTTATCAGCATTTTTGAGTCAAAGCTTTTGTGGGTGTATAGTTTTGCTAAAAAAAAAAAAGATAAAAAAACGCTACAGCAAAAACACTGCAAACTCATTCTACAGCTACAATCCAAGGAACAGACAGCAGGCTGCAGAGAAGGGCAGCTGTGTGCTCTCCTAAGCAAGTAATGCTGATTTCAGAATGCAAGTGATGGCAAGGCAGGGGTGGCGTGCCTGCTGCAGAGAGACCGCTGCACTCACAGAAAGCTGTTGTCCTCTGCATCCTACCACCTGACCTTTAGATTTTAGGCGGGCCTACAAAAAGAGATAATTCAAATTATGTTTTTTGGTGACCGTTTAGAGGGGTTCATTTACTAAAGAAATATATACTGTTCACTTAGCAAAGTGAACAAGGTGAAGATTCAATTAAGTTCTTTACTAAGCTTTGTGAGCATTATTAAAGAGGAACTGCAGTCTGCTCACATAATTTGTAATAAAAACATCTTTGCCATTCTGAAGCTTCCCTCCAACCACTTTGCATATTATTTTATATATACTGTGATTCCATACTTGCCAAATATGTTGCAGAAATCTCTCTCCACCAAGTCTGGCTGCAGTCATTTTAACTGTGGGCAGCTGAAGCTGCTGCCTGTTCACTTCCTGGATTTACATGGACGCACAGAGGCACACCTCCAGCTCTGTGGCTCTCATTGGCCCTCTTATGACTCACCCCCCTCCTTTCCTGGCAAACTCTCAGGACAGTGAGAGAGAGAGCTGTGCATGATGTCAGCCTAGGCTTTTTTCCAGACAAGACACAGGAAGTGGGCTGTATAAGGTATTTACTGGCAGAAATAAAAATGTTTTACTATTCAAAGTTAAAACAAGTGCAGAAGATTTAATAGATGGAAAGATGAAAAAATGACTAAAGTTCCACTTTAACTTTGCTAAGTAAACTGCCACTATACATTTAAAAAATCAGCTGCAATGTTTCTGCCTATTTCTGTTTTAACTTTGATTGGGCCCATTCACGCTTTCGCATTGTGTGATGTGTTAATGTGCGTTGCATTAAGGCAGCCCAATCAGTCTAGCACGTTACTGCAATGCACCACAACACAAAAATATGTTATGAAGAGAATATTGTACTAAAAAAAAAAAAAATTCACAAGGATAAAGCATGAGTCTAATGGGTTTTGAAATATTTTGTAAGTCTAATATTATAACCTTCATGACTTTTAGTGACCCACTAGAGAGGGGGCAGAGCCAGGCGCAATTGTACATGCCCTTCATTGAAATTATTTCAGCCCTTTATAACCATATCTAAAAAAAAATGTATCCTCCAAGCAATGCGTGATAGCATATCAAACAATTTAACATTAGAAAAGATACAGAGATGAAATCAAAGGCCAGCAGAAAGTCAGCTTTCTTATGTGAACTTTGAGGAAAAAAAACATAACATTTCTGAAGGAGACTATGCTCCCAGAAGATGCCCCGTAATTATACCTCCCTGTCACATCTCTGTCCAAAATCTAGGGGAAAAATGTATTTTTTTTCTTTGGTCATAAGATCTCTAATGTGACTTCCAAAGCGAGTGAAAATAACTTAATCTTCTCTGTGGATTTGACTCATTCTTGGCTCCCATCGACTGACCAAATCCCTAAGCTATGGCTTGTTTGTCTCTGTCCGAGACAATGCTGGAATTTTCACTCCAAGCAAAAGCCTTCACCTCAACCCTTCCATAGGCCTTTTATTTAAAGTCATATTAAATCCATATGACCTCTCCTGTAGCATGCACAACGCAGACTACATTGCCTATTAAATCAGTCATTTCAAAGGGTAGGAGAAAGCTGCCCTTAAACGACCTTGTAGTCAGAAATCTAGATACCATTACTTTTTTCAATCTCCCTTAGCAGAGCCATTTTCCTGCTCGGCCACTGTATTTTTAATTAATACTTCTAACATCACTATCTTCAAACCGAAAGTTTTTATTTTTAAGGACAAATTGACTCTCTCTGCATTATATTTAAAGCAGAACTTAACTATATCTGAGCACCACAAACTGAAGATGTAGTTTAATGCATTTTTTTACTATTGAAACAATCTCACTCGTCCCTCCATATCTCCATGCTTTATTTTTTTGAGAAATCACCCCCCCCCCCTTAACATGGCCATCTTGAGTAAGGGCAGATGATTCATGTAGCATTTACTTCCTGGAATCCATATGCCCTTAGCTCAAACATGTATGCAGGAGGGTATGCTTATGTATGACATAATTTTGGCCTAAGCCAGAAACCAACTAAAGAAATGTAAAAAAAAAGTAAATGTAACTTCCTCTCTACTAAGGCTAGCAGTATGAGGATTAAAAACTGTTAATAGGAGAGTTCAGTTCCACTTTAAGAATTCCCTACTCTTAACCTCTGCTATGGGGAACTGGTTAAACTTCAGCAGAGACCCAAGTGGCGATCCTGTGGGGTGACTCTTCTATCCCAGATATTCCAAAATGCCAAATTGCTATCATTTCCTGAAATGCAGGCCAACTTTCAATTACCAGCAACTATGTTCTACTCCTATTTACAACTCAGACACGCCATCAGTGTGCAGGGGGAAGCAGTGGAGTGGGAGCTATCTTCAGCTCCCATCTTTCACAGGTTACATGTTAATGCTGAGACCAAAGGAATTATTTCTCAATGTTACCAAATGCTACTCACCCAATGTTTAGGAGCCCATCCCATCAAGGCTAGGGTCCACTGGGAAATAGATATGGGGACACTTACGGATGACCAATGGGAAGAAGCCCTACAAGCTATACCTAATAGCTCATTAAATGTGGCCAAAAAAGTATCACAGTTGTATATGGTGCTCAGGGCCCACTATACCCCTAAGTGACTGAACAGAATGGGTGGCTTGGTGGATCCTATGTGCGGTAGATGTCATCAACAAAGGGGGATCTTATTCATCTCCTGTGGCGGGGTCCAAAGCTACATCAGTGATGGGTGCAGTGATGGATACACGTAATCGGGTGTTCCAAGTAAACGTTCCCCTTGACCCAATGTGCTGTATATTAGGAATACTGGAAGAGTTCATAGTTGAGGAAATGGTCAGAAACCCCTGCCGAAGGGCACTGTTCCAGGCGAAGGAAACTAATTTTGGTGGGCTGGAAGTCAGAAGCACCTCCAACAGTAGCTGCCTGGATAAAACTTATGGGGAATACCCTTATTATGGAAAGAAATATATACCAGCATAGGGGAAACCCAGGTAAATTTGAAAGAATGTGGTCTCTATGGCTCGACACATCGGGGTTAAGCCCCGGTGACTTGGTAATGTCCAGACTTTTGCAATGTCCCAATGGTTGAAGCTGTATTATAGATCAATATGCAAAGGCTATTATAGATGGTATGCTGTTATATGAAACTATATGACTATGTAAGGAACAAAGCTCACTGTTAATGTAGCAATGAGCATTATGTGTGACTATGTCTTTTATAAGCTGTACTGTTTGCACATCGAAAAATTGTTTGATGCAAATGTTCAATAAAAATACTTTTTTGATTAAAAAAAAAGAATTCCCTACTCTTAAAAAAAACCCCATATTTTGTAGTTATGTAACAGGTGCTAACAAGGGCTCCATTACCTGGAAAAAGCTAACGTGTCTGAGCTCACTTTTTGCTGGAAGCTGTACACTGTATGTGATCGTGTTGCAGGCCTAAAGGAATGCCATAAGAGCATGGACACAGTATATATAGAATTTAGAAAACTGAACATATTGCAATCTGAACGTATTGCAATACTTTACAGTGATCCTTAGGGCTAAGCTTACATGGGTGATTTCAACCTCTTTCTGCCAATCACTACATTTGGTTAGAGCTACAGAGGGGATTTTTAGTTATTCAGCCATGCTACTAAAACCACTAGTGATTCATTTCTAGTTGTAGCAAGTGATTGCTATGCAGATGGAGCTAACGATTCCCTATTAAGTATGTTACACAACTAGCATGCAGTACCATCTTGTAATGATCAATTGCACAATTGGAGCAATGTGCTATCTTACGAGATGGATTGCTACTATGTGCTACTTGTGTAGCCTGCTTCATAGGCAGCAATTTGTTCCATCTGTTTAGCAATCATTTGCTACTCCTATTGATAAATTGCTAGCAATTTTATTTTTAGCATGTTTGAGCTTTTAAAAATCACACATTGCCTAATGAAGTGGCAGTCAGCAAGTGACTAAACTCTTGCTAGAATGAGAAGATCACATTTTATTTTATTTACAGATTTTATCAGTTCATTGCCTTGGGTTGCAAATGCGAGGACAAATGTGAAACAAAGATGTGCGTATTTTTAGGGGTTTTTTTTCTTTTCGAATACATTATTACATAATATATTTATTATTATAGTAGCCACGGGAGCATAGAAGGTCTCATACAATTATTATATTTCAATAGTTAGATCATACTATCGGGTTTTCCTCTCCAAGTGGAGTTGAGAGTAAAACCCTAATTAACAGCTCCCAGAAAAACATACTGGAATTTATGTTGGCCATACACTAGACAAAAAATTGTTTGAAAATCTGTTATTTGGACAGTTTGTTCATTCATCGTGCAGTTAATGGACACACATCGCAAATTGGTTGTGCCATTTTTGAGCCGATAAATCGAAGGAAAGGTTTGAAAAACTTGGGCCAAACGGACGATAAATTGAAAGGTTAATGTGTTTCTCGCCCGAACAGTTTGCACTGGGCTTATGTGACAAAACAAACGAAAAACTGATTCATTTGTGTCAGTTGAACGATTTATCAATCAAATTTCGGTCATGACATTACATGATGGAAAAATCGTTTGCTCTCACAACCGTTTCGAAAACTCGTTCAGCCGATTTTTCATATAGTGTATGGCCAGCATGTGTCTAGTACACACGGGCCAAATGTTGGGTGACATTGGCCAGGTTCAATAAAAACCGGCTGACATTTGGCCCATGTGTGTGGCAGCTGGTCCGACTGCTGGTCTCAGCCAATAGCTGAGAGCGCTGACCGGAGTGTTCTGGCGGGGGCAGTCTCCCTGTCCGAACACAAAATAACAGCAGGGGATATCGCTGTACTAACATCGGATTGTTAGTACAGCACCTCCGACTGGAGTTGTCAGGTTTTTTTTTTGTTCAACCCAGCAAAACTAGTGGTGTGTACCAGGCTTTAGGAATAATCTTTAAATCTAACTTCAAAGCCCAACCTGGAGCTCTGTGCTCCTCCCATAAGTGAACCCCACCTGCCGGTATGTATCTTGTGCTTTTTTTATCTACTTATCTTGTTTCTGTCTTCTGGCAGGCCATGTGATGCTTTTGGGCCTATTTCTTTCCCAATCTTCTCCATTGGTGGAAGTCGTCAGAGATGCAGAGAGCAGCTCTGACACAATATTTGTACAGATCTTTGCATAAATACACATGCCAGATGCTCCCAGTAATGTTTTACGTCCTCCCAGTTGGGTGACACTAGATAGTAATCAACCCATAGACTAAAGGACATCTTGTGGCGAAATAGAAGTATTGCAGGGAATCAGCACTAGACAGAAGAGTAGTATAGCTGCCATAGTTGCTTTTTACATTTTAGCAGCTGTTGGGGGTTCAAAGAGATTAGATTTTGCCCAAGCTGAATGGTCTTTAAAGTACATATATGACCTCTCATTAAAAAAAAAAAAAACCTTAACAGTTTTCTCTTAGTCCCCCTGCAGTCTTACAAAAACCTGTAGAGCCTGCCCATTAAGTCCACCTGTGATGCCTTAGCAACTATGCTATAGAAGAGATTGACACTTTCATGTAGGTTGTGTCTGTGATAAAAAAAGATGTTGTGGGAGGGTGGCTATCAGCATTTGATTCATAATCCTGTAGCTTGTCAATCAGCATCTCACCATCCACACCTAGTCCTGCTCCATAATTTATAGATTGACAGCAATGCTTCTGTTGATGTAACCCTGTAGGCTGCAGTGTCTGGGAGCGGGAGTGTGTGAGACACAAATAAAAGGAAGAGTTGGCTGAATCAGAAGGAGAAGGGATCTTTTTCTGTTTACTTTAGTATTGTGCATCATATAGTAACATTAAGTAAAAAAATAATTTTGTTTTGAAGAAACCTAAGGTACAGGAGCCAATAACAAAATCACTTATAGGATATTTTATTTTTGCTGTTTAAAATCTGTGCAATGTCAAAGAACGCACTTGTACGCACATTATGCAGAGATAGAACTATCGCATAAGAGGTGGTCAAAAGGCTACAACCATACATTCCATCTACATCATTTTAATGGATATACAAAGCCTTTGTTCCATTAGATACTTTTAGGCAATAAAACAAAAATGAGCATAATTATTGGCATCCCACCAAAACATAAATATATAAATTACACTTTTATACAGGATTTCATTTTTTTTCCTCTGTTTACGCAGACACAAACATTCATAGGCTTTACATTTTGAATCGTACACTTAACTGCAAAGGAGCAAACACACAAGTTAATACATGTATTTCCAGTTTTGGCGCTGAATGCATCTCAGTGGCTAAATGATTACAAGGTGCGGGCTAAGTGAATTAGAACTCTAAAAAACACAAAACTAAAGATTATCTTGGCTGCATTTTGTTCTAGCAAACCCTCAATCATGGCAAAACTGGATGGGAATGTATTCAAAGAAGAAATGTTTTGAGCCTACTAACACAATAAAAGATCCACAGTAATAAGTTGGAATGAAATAGTAATCTCAATGTAAAATAATCTTTTCTTAAAAGCTTCTGATCTTATGCTATGCAGCAGCCATCATGGATTTAAGCCATACTTGCTTATAAAAAACTAGGTAGCCACACTTGCTTTTTGAAGTCTTGTAGCCATTTTGTAGTCAGGCCAGGCCAGTCTAGGCCTCTATTTTACAAACTTGTTATTTTCTTTATAATTTTTACACCCATCTTTAGAAAGCCAAGCTTTCTAGTGCTGCAGGTTCATATTGTCAGTTGGCAAATATTTCAACTATGCCATTGTCATGCCATAGCGTTTTTTCACTATATACTGTTATCAATTTTCCTCAGATAAAATCATTTTTAAAAAATGAAAACGCACGTCTAACTGCAATTTCAACAATTCTCGAGAATGCATTTGTGCACCATGGTAACCAAAGGCATTCATTTTGGTAACTGGATATTCACAATAATTCATCCAGCCAATCAAAACCAATGGTACCACGTGTTTACGTAAGAGCTCTTAACAACTTTAACGTCAATCTGCACGCAAAAGTAAAAAATTTTTACTAAAATAGACTCCTTTTAACTATTGTCATATATCACTTTTTTGCGATACCGTACTGTTACCGTATCAACTTTATAAACGGTTGACTGTTATACTTGGACGTCGTGATCTTTCGAACCGAAAGATTTCTACCCACATTTTTAATATTTCTTTTATTGTTCAAACATTTTATCTCCGGATCTGACCGGACCGGACTGATGTTTTACCGATGTTCTGAAGTTTTT